>MCJB01018262.1:45887-135298 GCA_002018475.1 Nicotiana obtusifolia | reverse complement strand
AACCCCTCCAATTCTTCCTAAATCCCTAGTTTTCTACCATGGAAGAACAAAGATTGAGGCTAGAAATTAATGGGTGATGTTAGAAATGGAAGAAAATGAGTTAAAATACACTAACCTATGAATTGGTGTTGAAATTTCTCCTCCAAATCGCCTCTAGGCCGAGCTCAAATGGAAAGATTATGAAAAATAGGTGAAATCCCGTTTTTGAAATATTTAAGTCACTGAGCGTCAGGTGTTCATCGCGATTGCGTGAAACTTGACGCGTTCGCGAAGAGCATTGCCCGATTGGCTTACGCGATTGCTTGTAACTCCACGCGTTCCGAAGGTTTTGCCCGCCACACCTCCATGTTCGCAAGCCTGGGCTCGCGTTCGCGTGGAGTACCCTCAACTTCCAGCCCCCGCCTCTCAAAGCTATGCGTTCGCATTGGACTGGACGTGTTCTCGAAGGGCAGTCCCCCCACTGCTCCTCGTTTGCTTCCAATGCCTTGCATTCGCGTAGGGTAATTTCCCTCCCCATCCCAAATTACTCTTCGCAATCGCATGAGTACCTTCGTCATTGCGAAGAAGAAAACACGACGTGAAAACAACAGCTAAAGGAAACTAGAATTTTCTAAGTTTAAAACATCTGTATCCTATCTGAAACTCACTAGAGCCCTTGGGGCTCTAAACCAAATATGCACACAAGTCCAATAACATTATACGAACTCACTCGAGCGATCAAAACACCAAAATAACACCTAGAACCTTATTGTAAACGACTAACTACTTATATCTATCAAGGTATCTATAGTCAACACTTTAGGATGACTAGATACATGTACTTTTTTGGCGAGGTAAGGTTCATGTCCCCCTCCTTTGTAAATTTTTGCTAATCTATTAATAAATCACTATTTCATCAAAAAAAAAAAACACCTAGAACTATGAATAAGACACCAAAACGAATGAAATTTTCAATAAAACTTAAGAACTTGCAATTTTTCAATCGGACGTCCGAATCACGTCTTATCACTTCTGTTTTGTACCATATTTAGCAGAAAAGTCATGAATACAGTAATGGACCTATACCATGTTCCGGAACTAAAATACAGACACGACATCAATAAAGTCAATCATCGGTCAAATTCATAAATTCTTTAAACCTTTCAATTCAAATTTTTAACAAGTTGCGATAACTCGTGGTAGGGACCTCTGAATTCGATTTCGGACGTACGCCCTAGTCTCAAACCACGATGCGGACCTACCAGGATCGTCAAAACATGAATCTGGGTACGTTTGCTCAAAACGTTAACCAAAGTTAACTCAAATGAACTTTTTAAGGCACAAATTCACATTTAAATAAGTTTTTCACATAAAAGCCTTCCGAAAAAAGACACGTACTGTGCACGCAAATCGAGAAAGGCTAAAAAGTGTTTTTGAGGTTTTGAAACACAGAATTAAGGGTTAAAGCTCAAGATGACCTATTATGTCATCACATTCTGTACCTCTAAAACAAACGTTCGTCTTCGAACGGACATAGAAAAATACTTGGACTGGTGAAAAGGTATGGATATCTACTCCGCATGTCTGACTCGGACTCCCAAGTGGCTGCTTCGACCAGCTGACCTCTCTATTACACTCGAACTGATGGATAACTCTTAGACCTCAGATGTCAAACCTGCCGAGCTAGAATAACCACCGGCTCCTCCTCATAAGTCAAATCCTTGTCCAATTGGACTGAGATGAAATTTAACACATGGGACGGATCACCGCGATACTTCTGGAGCATGGACACATGGAACACCGGATGGACTGCTGATAAACTAGGTGGCAATGCGAGCTTGTAGGCCACCTCACCCACTCTCTGAAGAATCTCAAAGGGTCTGATGTACCTAGAGCTAAACTTGCCTTTCTTCCCGAACCCCATCACACCCTTCATGGGTGAAACTCAGAGCAATACTCTCTCTCCAACCATGAATGCAACATCTCGAACTCTACGGTCGGCATAACTCTTCTGCCTAGACTGAGCTGCGAAGTCGATCCTGAATAATCTTGACCTTATCCAAGGCATCCTGTACCAAATCTGTACCCAACAACTGAGCCTCCCCTGGCTCAAACTATCCAACTGGCGAACATCACCGCCTCCCGTATAATGCCTTATAGGGAGCCATCTGAATGCTCGACTGGTAGTTGTTGTAGTAGCAAACTCCGCAACTGGAAAGAACTGGTCCCAAGAACCCCCGACATCCATAACACAAGAGCGAAGCATGTCCTCCAATATCTGAATAATTTGCTCGGACTGTCCGTCCGCCTGGGAATGAAATGTTGTGCTCAACTGACCCTGCGTGCCCAACTCACGCTATACTACCCTCCAGAAGTGCGAGGTAAACGCGTACCTTGATCCAAAATGATAGACACCGGCACACCGTGAAGACAGACGATCTTGCGGATGTTGATCTCAGCCAACTGCTCTGAAGAATAGGTAACTGCCTCAAGAATGAAATGCGCGGACTTGGTCAGCCTATCCACAATGACCAATACTGCGTCAAACTTCCTCTGAGTCCATGGAAGTCCAATAACAATATCCATTGTGATACGCTCCCACTTTCACTCAAGAATCTCTAACTTCTGAAGCAAACCACCAGATCTCTGATGCTCGTACTTTACTTGCTGACAATTTAGACACCGAGCTACATATGAAACTATATCCTTCTTCATCCTTCTCCACCAGTAATGCTACTGCAAGTCCTGATACATCTTGGCGGCACCTGAATGAATAAAATAACGGGAACTGTGAGCCTCCTCAAGAATCAACTCAGGAAGCCCATCCACATTGGGCACACAAATACGACCCTGCATCCTCAAAACCCCATCATCTCCAATAATAACCTGCTTGGAACCATTGTGCCACACTGTTCCCCTAAGGACTAGCAAATGAGGGTCATCATACTGCCGCTCTCTGATGCGCTCATACAATGAAGACCAAGCGACTGTACAAGCTAGAACGCGACTAGGCTCTAAAACGTCTAACCTCACGAACTGACTGGACAGAACCTGAACATCTGATGCAAGAGGTCTCTCACCAACTAGGATGTACGTAAAGCTGCCCATACTCACTTCCTTTCTACTCAAGGCATTGGCCACCACATTGGCCTTCCCGGGGTGATACAAAATGGTGATATCATAGTCTTTCAACAGCTCCAACCACCTCCTCCACCTCATGTTGAGATTCTTTTTCCTGAACAAATATTGTAGACTCCAATGACTCATGAATACCTCGCACGACACGCCATAACGATAGTGCTTCCAAATCTTCAGCGCATGAATAATGGTTACAACTCTAAGTAATGAACAAGGTAATTCTTCTCATGAATATTCAGCTGCCACGATGCATATGCGATCGCCCTGCCATCCTGCATCAATACAGCATCGAGCCCATATGAGATGCATCACAATACACCGTGTAAGATCCTGAACCTGTGGGCAACACCAACATTGGCGTCGTAGTCAAAGTTGTCTTGAGCTTCTGAAAGCTCAACTCACACTCGTCTGATCATCTGAACGGGGCACCCTTCTGGGTCAATCTGGTCAATGGGGCTGCAATAGATGAAAACCCCTTCACGAACCGGCGATAATAGCCTGCCAAACCAAGGAAACTCCGGATCTCTGTAGCTGAAGTGGATTGAGGCCAGTTTTGAATTGCCTCAACTCTCTTAGGATCCACCTTTTTATGCCCTATGCCGATACGACGTGCCCCAAAAGGTGACTGAGTCTAACCAAAACTCGCACTTTAAAAACATGGCATATAACTGGCTATCCCTCAAAGTCAATAGTACAATCCGAAGATGCTGCTCGTGCTCCTCTCAACTACGGGAGTAGATCAAGATATCATCAATAAATAAAATCACGAAGGAATCCAAGTCCATAAAATGTTGCCGAGGCATTTGTCAACCCAAATGACATCACTAAAAACTCATAATGCCCATACCGAGTCCAAAAAGCTGTCTTGGGGACATCGGATGCCCTAATCTTCAACTGATGGTAACCAGACCTCAAATCAATCTTAAAAAATACCTAGGCACCCTGAAGCTGATCAAATAAGTCATCAATCCTCAGCAAAGGATACTTGTTCTTGATGGTGACTTTGTTCAACTGTTGATAGTCTATGCACGTCCTCATCGATCCATCTTCTTCACGAACAATACAGGCGCTCCCCAGGGCAAGACACTAGGTCTAATGAAGGCCTTATAAAGCATCTTGCAATTGCTCCATCAATTATTTCAACTCTGGCAGGGCCATACGGTATGGCGAAATAGAAATGGGCTGAGTGCCTGGCCCCAAATTAATACAGAAATCAATATCCCTATTGGGTAGCATCCCCGGCAGGTCTGTAGGATACCTCTGAAAACTCACAAACAATTGGCACTGAATCTATGAAATGGACCTTCCCACTAGAATCACGGACATAGGCCAAATAAGCTAGACACCCCTTATAGATCATACGTCGAGCCTTCACATAAGAGATAACCCTGCTGGTAGAAATGCCAGGAATCCCCCTCCACTCTAATCGAGGAAACCCTATTGGTCTCAACTATACCCATGTTTCACAACACCTCATGGCAGGGGTCAAGATAATCCTGTGGGTTCTCAGAAGGTACACCACTGAAATGATTTGGAAAGAGCTTAGTAAACATGTCCAATCTCAGTAAAGAATTAGAAGACATGGCGAGCCTATCATCGGCCTGTGCCGCAACAACCGACTAAACTACCCCAAGTGGCGGGGCTGCTGGAGTCTGATACTGGGGAGCCATTTGCTCTAGAGTGTGAGTAGCAGGAGTTTGCGTTTCTCCCCCAGCCCGAGAGATGGCTGGTGCCACCGGAAAGCTACCGGTCTGGGCCACACTCTCCATAAGGCCCACCAAACAGACTAGAGCGTCCTAAAGCACTAGGGTGGCTATGAACCCCTCCGGGACTGAGCTGGTCCAATGGGTACAATCTGAGCTGGAACCCCCTTATCAAACTCTACTTGAGGCTCCACTGCTGGTGCTGCTGCTTTAGCTCTAGGCTGAGCTCTGCCTTTGCCTCGGCCTCTGGCACGACCTCGACCTCGATCTCTGCCCCTAGTAGGAGCTTCCACTGGGGGCTCTGGCTGCTGTCCATCTGTAGATGTAGTACGTGTTCTCGCCATCTGCGAGATATTAAGAGTAGAAGAGTTCAATCATCAATGATAGAATAAAATCGCACAATAGAGAAGAATATAAGTGAAATTATTCCTAAACTCCATAGACTTTGGAAGATAAGTACGGACGTCTATGTACCGATCCTCCAGAATCTACTAAACCTACTCGTGACTCGTGAGACCTAGGCAACCCAGTGCTAAGATACCAATTTGTCACGACCCGAAATTCTAACCTTCGGGACCGTGATGGACCTAACATCACTCGCTAGGAAAGCAAACGTTAGAGTAATTCTTAAGCCAAATTTTAAACATTTCAAGTAATTAAACCCATTTTAAAAGAAATAAAGCTGAAATGATGTATGAAAAGGTAAAACAACCAAAAATGTCTAAGTACAAATCCTGGATCTGAAGTCACAAGTACACGAGCTACTAGAAGTTCTAGAAATAGAATCTGAAATAAATACAATAGTTTCGAATGAAATGAACAGTAAATAAAGAATGAGGAAGGGTACTTCAAGGTATGCGGACACCAGTAGATCTACCTCGAGTCTCCAAATATGCCAATCCGAGCTAATGCACCTCACGTACAGCTGGGACCAGTACCAAGATCTGCACAAGAAGTGCAGAGTGTAGTATGAGTACAACCGACTCAATGTACTTCGTAACTGTCGAGCCTATCCTCGACGAGGTAATGACGAAGCTATGACATGACAGTCACGTAATTAAACCTGTACAATGGAGATACATATACAACATAGTAACAAATAAAGATTAATATGTATAATTGCGAGGGAACATGCAAATGGGGAACAAAATACGATAATTACAGTAGGAATAACAATGTAAGACAGTCAAATAAACTCTCAACCAATGAAAACGAATAAACATAATGAATAAAGATGGCACGACATCACCCGTCGTGCTTTTACTCTCAACCTCACTATGAAATGATAATTATGGCACGACATCACTCTTCGTGCTTTTACTCTCAACCTCTCCATGGAATGGTAAATACGACACGACATCACCGTTCATGCTTTATCTCTCTTCCCCACTATGTATTAATCAATAAATGAAGCAATAAGTAGCACGACATCACCCTTTGTGCTTTAACACTCTCCCTTACCATGTAGTAATGAGTATAAAAATTTGGGAGATAGGATAGGCAAGAATAAACCTTACATCAATAATGATTCAAAAATACCAAACCTCAGCTTCCAAAAATACTCCACCATCACAATTAGTCCATAAATACGGAAAGAACGATCAAGTAAGTAATCAACTAAGCTAGGCATGGATATCATAATTAAACAAGGCAATAAATTACAAGGAAATAAGTCCCACCAGCATACTTTAACCCAACAACAACGCACAAGTAAATGTCACCTCACATACACGTCGTACCCAAACATGTAAACACATAGCAAATAGGAAAACAAGTCCTAATCCCTCAAGTCAAAGTTAACCACGACCCTTACCTCACTCCGCAATCAACTCAGGACTCCACCGAGGCCTTTCCTCTAGAATCCGCCTCCAAACCAAATTTATCTAACCTCAATCGACTCGATAATGTCAAAAATGCGAAGGGAATCAATTACGATACATAATATAGGATTTTTATACTTTTCCCAAAAAGTCAAAAAAAGTTCACCCCGGGCTTGCTTAGTCAAAACTAGAGGTTCGGACCAAAACCCATTTACATGTTCACCCCCGAACCCAATTATGTAATTGGTTTCGAAATCCAACCCTAATTTGAGGTCTAAATCCTAAATTTTCAAACCCCCCCCCCCCCCAATTCTTCCTAAATCCCTAGTTTTCTACCATGGAAGAACAAAAATTAAGGCTAGAAATTAATGGGGGATATTAGAAATAGAAGAAAATGAGTTAAAGCACACTAACCTATGAATTGGTGTTGAAATTTCTCCTCCAAATCGCCTCTAGGCCGAGCACTAATTGAAAGATTATGAAAAATGGGCGAAATCTCGTTTTTAAAATATTTATGTAATTGGGTGTCAGGTGTTCATCTCGATGTGAAACCTGACGCGTTCGCGAAGAGCATTGCCCGATTGGCTTACGCGATCGCGTGTAATTCCACACATTCGCGAAGGTTAGCCTGCCTCACCTCCGTGTTTGCGAGACTGGGCTCGCATTTGCGTAGAGTAACCCACCTCCAACCCCCGCTTCTCGAAGCTATGCGTTCGCGTTGGTATCTACGCGTTCTCGAAGGGCAGACCCCCCACTGCTCCGCTTTCGCGTCCAAAGCCTTGCGTTAACGTAGGCTAATTCCCTCCTCAGCCCAGATTACTCTTCGCGATCACATGAGTACCTTCGCGATCGCAAAGAAGGAAACACCTGGTGACAGCAGCAGCTAAAGGAAGCCAGAATTTTCTAAGTTCAAACCATCTGTAGCCTATCCGAAACTCACTCGAGCCATCGGGGCTATAAACCAAAAATGTACACAAGTCCAAAAATATTATACGAACTCTCTTGTGCGATCAAAACAATAAATAACACCTAGAACTACATTTCAGACAACAAAACGAGTGAAATTTTCAATAAAATTTAAGAACTTGCAATTTTTCAACCGGACGTCCGAATCACGTCAAATCACTTCCGCTTCGCACCAAATTTTGCAGACGAGTCGTGAATACAGTAATAGACCTGTACCAAGTTCCGAAACCAAAATCCGGACCCGGTATTGACAAAGTCAAACATCGGTCAAATTCATAAGTTATTTAAAAATATACAACAAGTTGCGATAACTAGAGCTAGAGACCTCCGAATTCATTTCCGGGCATACGCTCTAGTCCAAAATCACGATACAGACCCACCGAAATTGTCAAAATACGGATCCGGATCCGCTTGCTCAAAATGTTGACCGAAGTTAACTCAAATGAATTTTTAAGGCACAAATTCACATTTTAATTATTTTTTCACGTAAAGCCTTTCGGAAAAAGACAAGGACTGTGCACGAAAATAGCGAAAGGCTAAAAGGAGATATTTGAAGTTTCGAATTGTAGAATTAAGGGTTAAACCTTTAGATGACCTACCGGTCCTCACAAAAAGTCTTATATATATATATATATATATATATATATATATATATATATATGATATCTTCTGATGAATAGAATAAAATATAAGTGCTTTAGGTATTATATCCGAAAACATAATATAATTTAGTTTTGTCCATGAATATGGTATTTGAAATATCCAATCATTTTAACCTCGAAAAATAAGTCATTATATGATGATGCACATTGATTATCCATAGAAACTTGTACTTTATTCCTTCATAATTATTTACTGCATCCTTTATTTTTTAATATTAATATTATTTTATAAAATTATAGTATTAATAATAACGTATTTTATAAAGCTATTAATTAGCATACACGTGTAACGCACGTGCCGAGAAATTAGTTGTATTAAATAATATGAAGTTCAATATTTATTTAATAAATTTAAAGGCTCTTATTATCCTTGGGTTTTTTAATCCTTTAAGTTGTATTAGAATGTGTTTGAATATAGAAATTTTTGACTTAAAAAGTAAAATAAAAAATAAAAAATTAAGGCCTCTTAAAGCCTTTATCAGCCCACTGAGGGACTGATCCATCAGACTTGGTAATGGGCTGGGAATAGTCCCCTTGAAAGAAGAGGCTTTTGCATCTATACCCAGATTTGGGGTCACAATTGAATCTATACCCACTTTGCAAAAAAGTTTACAAGCCTACCCACTTTACGATCAACTTTAGATTTATTGAGTCTGAAGTTAAAAAAAAATTAGTCTGAAGTGAAAAAATTACACTTTAGATGCACTTAAGGCCATATAGGTCTGAAGTACAACAAATGATTTCATGTACTTAAGGCCAATAAGTCTGAAGTAAAAAATTATACTTCAGATGCACTTAAGGCAAAAAGGTTTGAAGTGCAACAAATATTTTCCTACACTTATGGGCAATAAGTTTGAAGTGAAATTTTTTACTTCAGATGAACTTAAGCCAAATAGGTCTGAAGTGTAACCAATGGTACATGATTTTAGGCCAACAAGTTTGAAGTAAAAAATTACACTTCAGATGCACTTAAGGCAAAAAGGTCTAAGTGCAACAAACATTTTCCTACACTTAAGGCCAAGAAGTCTGAAATGAAAAATTACACTTCAGATGCACTTAAGGCCAAAAGGTCTGAAGTGCAACTAATGTTTTCATGCACTTAAGGCCAAATAGGAAAGAAGTGCAAATTGCCCAGAAATTGAAATTTGTTCTTCGAATTTTAACAATGAAATATACTATTTAATACCTAAATTTACTCCAAATGAGCTCAAATTTGAAACATAACCTCCAAATATTATCAAGAACAAACCCCAATCATCAATTTGTCAAAAAAAAAACAATAAATACAACGAACACAATTTGCAATTAAGAAAAAGAAGAAGAAGAAACCCAAAGCAATAGTAAAAAATAATTCGCCACAATAGCTCACTACTATAAAATATCATAAACTACCTTAAAATATGTTTACAAACACCATATAAAAATTGTTGTCACCCGAAGAATAAGAGGAAGAAGAAGAAGAAGAAGAAGAAGAAGGAGAAAAATTCTTAAAGTTGTTTAAAAAGTGCGTACAAGTTAAAAAAAAAAAAAAAAGTAGGTACAAATTAAATGGGGGCGACCAAATAGGGTGCTAGTGAATTTTTACTTGAAAAAGCCCCAAAGCCCGACACCTCAAGGCCCCTTAAGCCTCAACCCATTTACTTCCCGTCCCCTTGTCGGTCCAAAGGCCCATGGGAGTCCCCATACTGGCCCCTTACAGCCCAACCCTAATCATCCGCTTAACAGTTAACACTGATTGTTCTACTTCAAAATTGTTTTTTCCAATGCTTGATTTTATTTTAGTTTGGTGAACAGCAATACTCCTATTTTATTTACATTGAACAAATATATATCAAGTTAAACTCGACAGAGTTCTAGCTCAGTTTCTTCTTAGCAATTCACCCACTATCGGAAGTTATGTACTGTTTACCCGAAAAATGAGTAACAACTAAATTTATACGCAATTTAAAGAATATGTGATTTAATTCAATACAAATAATTAAGAACAACAAGTAGATGAGTTAAAGACAAAATAAATAATCAAATCAATCGCGATGTTATGACCAAGCCTGATCTTACATTGAACAGTAAAATTCGTCATCGGTTGGGCCCTCGATTCAAGCTCGGTCGTGAGTGAAGAAAAGAACAAATGAATAATGCCTTGAACAATAGGTAGAAGACAAAAGTAAACTTTTATTGCTTTGAGTTTCCAGTTACAATGTGCCAAAATAAAGAAAATATTCCCCTTTATATAGTAGGGGAATTTCATTCCTAGTATAACTCTAAAAAAGGTAGAAATCTTCTTTTTCTGGTAAATGTTGATTGACAGTTGATATTGAACGGGATTCGTACCGTAATATCTGGTTAAGGGAAAATATTACGGCTTCCTGCTCGTCATGCATAACCATTCACTGCGTCCCCCAAGGTCCAGAAGCTATAATTAGCCCGAGCCCGTAATTTCACTATGTCCGATCTCAGTTGCGTCGTTCATTCCTCTGGGGTTTCGATACGAGGAGCTCTTGGCTTCGATTATAATTACTTCAAGCTGTGCTTATCCTTTGTTCCTTCATCGGGAAATCGGGGAAAGCTATCCTCCCGATTTTGCCTGTATACAGATAGTCCCCTCATTTTTCAGAGAGTAGATTTATCGAAGCGACGGGAAGAGATAAATTTACCCCGGTTCCTTTTTCCATACGCTACAACCGAGTTGTCGGGCCAGCGAAACGTCCAATCAGTCACGTTATTCTGACTTCGCACACGTGTCAGCCATCGGTTGACCGTCCTCAAATACGAAACGTCAGGCATTGATTACCCTTTCTCTATAAAAGCATCGACCCCTTTTTCACTTTTTTTACTTTCCGATTCCAGAGCTCCCCAACTTACCCTCTATTTCTTCATTTATTTGTAACCCCTTCAAATCATCTATTATTTTCCAGACTTCAAATTTTTACCTTCAAAAGTTCATACTCCTTATTCCAATCTTCAAGTCAGACCTTCATACCTTCATCTCTATCTTCAAATCTTCATCCTCATCTTCAAACCTTCATCTTTACCTTCAAAATATTTTCCAGAATCCGATGGCAAAAGCTTCCAAATCTATGCCTCAACAGACCGCCCCGATGCCCCCTTTAAGAGATTCGTCCCCCGGGGCTGTTCTATTGAAAACGCCTTCAAAGTTGAGAAGGCCTCTAGTCAACAAGACCGAGGAGAGGGAGTATGGAGGTACATATACTCCGTTACTGAGGAGACACTCCCCATAGTTCGGGTGGACTGCAATTAGGAGGGCAAGGAAGTGATAGTCCCCGAGCCCAATGATGACATCACTACTCACGTGGAGGGGTATATAAGTGTTTATACTTACCCCTTCATGCTAGTGCCCCTGGACCCTACAATTCTCGATTTCTTTAAATGGTACGAGTTCTGCCTTGGGCAAATTCACCGTCATTTTGGAGGATCGTAATCCTCTTCCACCACTTCGTCAATAACACTGAAGCACCTCAGTTCACCCTCAACTACCTGCTTCGTCTCTATAGTCCCCGAGTCTTCTGAGGGGGGTTGATCAAGCTCGTTCGTCGAGCAAGCAAAGCTCCATTCTCGAGCGTTGATGAAGATCGATATTGGGGTTGGCAGGGGAGGTTCGTTCTGGTGAAAATTAAAGACCTCATTCCCCCCTAATTCTTAATATTCCCTGTAAACTGGAACTCATCTCGTAAGTATTATTCCTTCCTTGAGTACTTGGCACGCCTTTTATTCTTTTTCTAATTTTCTATGGCTATCGTTGTGCAGCGGTCGCCCAAGTTCCCAATGCAGTTCCCCGCTTCAAGGAGTGGATCGAGGGGATCTACAAACAAATGGCTTACTTCGAGCGTGAATGGCGCAAGCTTTCAAAGGGCAGTTGGGAGGCCCATTCCCCTGGTGAGTCCTCCTCCTGTACAATTCCATTTTTATACTTAACTTCCATTTCTGCTAAGTCTTTTATCCCTTCACAGGTTTGCCCAAGACCACTGAGCTTCGGCCATAGGATGAGGATGATGCCCCCTTGCTGTATGAACCCGTTGCTTCAGGGCAGCATGGAGCTGCTGCGAAGGAGGAGAAAAAGAATTAAAAAAAGGAAATTCTCTGGCTCCCCGGATGCCGAGGTCAAGAAGAAGATGGTAGTTGTCCGGGGATGGAAAATCAATAAAAAGAGTACCAAAGTCAGTGTACAGGACCCCGATTTCCTTTTTTGGCTCAGGGATTACCCTGAGGATGATGATCTGGAGTTTATCGCTCATGGGTTAACCATCAACAAAGGAGAACAGGCAGCACCAGGGAAAGGTGGCCGAGAAGCCGATCCCCCTTTGGCTCGGGAGCCAGAAGGAGAATTAGAGGCCACGACCTCCAGAGAAATTGCCCCCGCCCCGAAGGAAGTAGCCGATGTCATCGACATCGGAGTCGCTGTCTCATACAGAGTCGATGTTCGACGAGGCTCAAGCCGGCAAAGAGAAATCAAATGAGACGGCACAGGGCGTAGACGAGGCCCTCAACATGTTTTTCGACGGCATGGACATGGGCGCATTGGAGGATTACTCCCGGCTTGGTCACCTGGAGGTTCCAAAAAAGAACGTGCCGCCGGGAGCATGCGAGCCAAGCTCGAGCCTGAAGCTGGTGAGGTAGTTCCCCTACTCCGAGTGTTGATCTCGACCATAGAAGAATGGTCGTGCTTACTATCCCGACGGACACCCGGATGCTGTCCGCTCCAGTAGGATTGGCCAACTATCTTCGCTGCCTAGTGACTGAGGAGGAACAAGAAAAAATGAACAAAGTATGCATATCAAGCCTTTTCAACGAGGCACAACAGGCACTGAACCGGGTAAGCTTCCTATTCCTTGTACCCTTTGCAAATCTTGCTTAGTTTCAGCATGTTCTAGCGATCTTATCATTTTGTTTTTCAAGCTTTGGTGCTCCACCATGAAAGCATCCTTCGATCTCAAATGCGAGTCAGCTAGCTCAAGTTTGAGCTCAAAGAAAAGGTCCGAAAGAAGGACATGTATAGGGTCTTAGTAAACAGCAAGACGAGGCCTCCTTTTGTAACTGTTTACCCCAAAAATGAGTAACAATTAAATTTGTACGCAATTTAAAGGATACGTGATTTAATTCAATACGAATAATTAAGAACAACAGGTAGATGAGTTAAAGACAAAATAAATGATCAAACCAATTGCAATGTAATGACCAAGCTTGATTTTAGATTAGACAGTAGAATTTGTCCTCGATTCAAGCTTGGTTGTGAGTAAAGAAAAGAACAAATGAATAATGCCTTTAACATAAGGTAGAAGAAAAAAGTAAACTTTTATTGCTTTGAGTTGCCTGTTACAATGTGCCAGAACAAAGAAAACCTTCCCCCTTTATATAGTAGGGGAATTTCAGTCCTAGTGCCAATCTAAAATAGGTAAGAAATCATTTTTTTCTGGTAAATATTGATTGACAGTTGATATTGAACGGGATTTGTGCCGTAATATCCGGTTGAGGGCGAATATTAGGGCTTCCTACTCGCCATGCATAACCATTCACCGCCTTCTCCGAGGTCTAGAAGCTATACTTGGCCTGGGCCCGTAATTTCACTATGTTCGATCTCAGTCGCGTCGTTCACTCCTCTCAGGTTTTGATATGAGGAGCTCTTGACCTCGATTATAATCATTTCGAGTCGTGCTTACCCTTATTCTTTTATCGGAAAAATCGGGGAAAGCTCTCTCCAATTTTACCCATACACAAGTACAATGCATATTCATGTGTACGTGTTAACTAGGAGTATTGCATTTGAAGAACAAAAAATATGCTAGTATCAGATAAGTACGTCAGACAATAAGAAAATAAAAAAATTCCAAGGAAGTAGCTAGCGTCAATGTATAATGTCCAACGACGAATAAGAAAGATTTTAAAGCAAATAGTAACAGATAAGTACAGCCAGGTCACAACATTTTAGTTTTTGAACCAAACTTTATATTTATCATTTTTTGGCAGTGCAAACTAGAAACCTTGATACATATCCTGTTAACTCCTAGATTACGTGTTCAATCACCTCTCCTTCTTGCCTTGTTCGCCGATCTTCAAAATTTCTATAAATCATTTCCTACATCTCTCAGAATCCTAACTTTTCAAAATCGCATTGCAATTGAAACCTCGATTTTCCCTTCTATCAGATTCTCACTGTCACTTTATAATTTCCTCTTTACTATATTTTGAAATTGATAGGTTACGTGTCCTGGTATGTTTTGATGATTTAACAAACTTAATGTTAAGAACCAGATAGGGAACCTGTTCCACATCCTCAAAGTGCTCAAGATCAACAAGTCTCAAGCCTGGGGCATGTTCCAACACTCAAAGTCAAAGAAATGGGGAATGTCCTTGTACCAAACATGCTTGCATCATTCAAGTGATGTCACTTGTGTAATATTTACATGAAGCAAAGGGAAAACAATGCACTTGCACATTCCAGAATTCATCAAGCTTTCTCTTAAGTGTGTTGCCAACTTGCAAGTGACATTCAGGGCTTCAAGAACAGAGAACGTCATAACGAAGGACCAGTTTTCTGCGTTGAGTTATACATGTCCTTATTTATGTTGTACCTTTGTTAAAGTGATTTACTTGTAATTCCTACTTAGCTTAGCTAGAAGCATTGTGTAGGAAACGTTTTGTAAAACCATAAACCTTGTGTTTGTGTCTTGACTAGAGTTAGTCGAGTTGTGAGCTTTGTAATATAGTTATTACAAAGAGGCTTGTAATAGTGAGTGAGGTATTAAGGTGTTAATTCCTAGGTTTCAATAGGTTGTAATCTGAACTTGCTCGGTTAGTGAAGTTGAAATCCTATGAGTGTAGGTCGTGGTTTTTAATTCCGTGAGCTGGGAATTTTTTACGTAAAACTCTATTGTGTCATTTACTTATCTCTTTGTGTGTGTTCTATGGGAAGTGAAAAAGAACCCGGTTCTCTATAACGTTTGGTGGATCTTAAGTTTCTATCAATTGGTATCAGAGCCAGTTCTTTCTATCAAGCTAGCACCTAAAAATTATGCTCATGGCTGCTCCACCAAACTTTTAAGAAGGTCAATCTACCTACAGACCACCACGATTCAATGGCCAATACTACGGATGGTGGAAGACAAGGATGCATGATTTTATCATGGCTGAAGATCTAGAGCTCGGGACGTTATCTGCAGTGGTCCTTTCGTTCCTATGAAGACCATTGGGGAACCATCAGTGACAGTTCCAAAGACTAGGAAGGATTACAATGATGTTGACCGCAAGGCAATAGAGAAGAACTTTCGAGCAAAAAAAAAATCCTCGTCTGTAGTATTGGACGAGACGAATACAAAAGGATTTCTGCCTGTCAATCTGCCAAGGAGATCTGGGAAGCTCTACAAACAACACACGAAGGGACAAATCAAGTCCAGCAATCGATGATTGACATGCTAACCACTGAATATGAACTCTTCAGGATGAAAGATGATGAGTCCATTCAGGACATGCACACTCGTTTCATCTCTATCATCAATGAACTCCATTCTCTGGGAGAAATCATTCCAAGGAACAAATTGTCAGGAAAATACTTAGTGTATTACTTGGTTCCTAGGAAAGCAAAGTAAATGCTATCACGGAGGCAAAGGATTTACAAAAGCTGACCATCGATAAACTCATCAGTAATCTAAAAACTTATCAAATGAAGAAGAAGAAGGATCATGAGAAAAGAGAGCCCAAAAGGGAGAAGAACCTGGTCCTCAAGATAGACAATAATGACTCAAGTGGTGAGGATGCTGATATGGCTTACCTGACAAAAAGATTTTAAAAGATGGTTCGCAGAAATGGAGGTATTCCAAAAAGGGGAAGCTCCAGCAAGCCAAGAGGGCATGACTTATGTCATAAGTGCGGGAAGCCAGGACATTTCATCAAGGATTGTCCTCTCCTCAAGCAAGATCAGTACAAACACAACGCAAACAAAGCAGCCAAGAGGAACCCGGTTCCTGACAAAAGATTCAAGAGAAAAGATGTCGTTGACAATGTTATGAAACAAGATCTTGCTGCATGGGGAGACTCTTCCAGTGAATCTGGACAAGATGATGAACAAGCTGACAGCTCCATGATGGCAGTAGAAAGTGAAGAAACTGAATATGATTCTATCTTCCGACGATGATAAAGATGATGATGATGAGGTAAACTTTCTAGATGTTAAAAGAAATTTGAAGTCTTACTCTCAAAAAAAGCTTATATCTTTGGCTAATGTTTTAATTGATGCTTATTATAGTCGTATAAATGATAAAAATGCTTTAAATGTGGAACTAGGAGAGGTAGAACATGAGAGAGATGATTTGGTAGTTGTAGTGGTAGATCTAAAAGAAACCATCGAGGACTTAAAAAAGAAAAAGATGTTCTGACTAAAAAAATTGAAAATGTAGGACATGAAAGAGATGACCTGTTTGTGGTAGTTGTGGATCTAAAAGAGACAATTGAGGAACTAAAAAGGAGAAACAACTCTGGGAATAGTCAAAACGGAAAGGATGTTGCAAGTGAGGCACACCTTAAGCTTGAAAATGAACTCAAGTCTATGAAATCTAGTCTATGTGCTGAATTTGGAAGAAACAGACAACTTCAAGAAGATCTAGGCAGAGTTAAAAATGACCTAGAAAAATCTCTAAAGTGGACTTGGTCCTCTGATGCAATTACTGTCATGTATATAAGTAATTGTGGGAACAGGAAGGGAGTCGGGATCCAAAAGCAAAAGACTCCCTACAATCCACATAGCAAATATGTTATTGTCCCTGATAACTGGCTTTGCACTCACTGTAGCAACACTGAACACTTTAAAGAAAATTGCAAAGCTAGAATTCGATCCCAACAAAAAAAATAAGGTTTTTGTAGAAAAGGTAACTACTGCTAAGGAACCTGGTCCCTCTATTAGAAAACGTGTTTGGTCTGCCTGGACAAAAAAAAAAAAGCTTAATTCGCCCCTTTCCTCACTACAAGGGTTTGGATTCCTAATTCTAACCTTTTATTTTTCTGTGCAGGTAGCAGTGAAAGGAAGCAACCAAAAATAGCATATGGATAGTGGCTGCTCTAAGCACATGACTGGAAGCATTGATGATTTCCTTTCACTCAAAGCTTTGCAAGGAGGAAGTGTGTCCTTTCGCAATGGCAAAAAGGGATACATTTTGGGAGTAGGAAAAATTAGGAAGACACTTACTCACTCAATTGAAAATGTGTATTATGTGAACGACTTGAAACATAGCCTACTGAGTGTTTCCCAAATCTGTGACAAAGGAAATAAAGTGGAATTTGTGTCAAAAATATGCACAGTCACAAATCTTGTGACTGGTGAAGTGTTCCTGGTGCCTAAAAGATACAAAAACATTTATGTTGCTGATTTTGAGTCCCTGCAAAATGGGATCTCACTTGTCTGAGTGCTGTTGATGGTGATGCTGAACTATGGCACAAAATATTAAGTCATGCAAGTTTTACGTTGCTGAACAAATTGGTCAAGAACGACCTAGCTCGTGACCTGCCCAAGTCAAGCTTCAAAGATCACAAGGTGTGTGATGCAATGTAAAAGCAAAGCAAGTCAAATCCTCCTTCAAGCCCAAAAAGGAAGTCAGTACCTCAAGGCCACTTGATCTCCTCCATATGGATCCAGTGTTTGCTGCATTTGTGAAGAAGATCCAGGTGAAGATGAGCCATAATGTTGTGCGTATAAGATTTGATCACGGCACATAATTTGACAATGCAAAATTCGACGAATTTTGTGCTGATAATGGGATAAGTCATAATATTTCAGCACAAAGAACACCTCAACAAAATGGTGTTGTAGATAGAAAAAATCGGACTCTTGAAGATATGGCAAGGACAATGTTGATTGACAGTAGCGTTGCAAAAGTCTCTGGGCCGATACAGTCAACGCTGCATGCTACTTGGTGAACAAGTGCATGATCAGGTCCCTCATGAACAAAACCCTGTATGAACTGCTAAACGGGAGGAAAGCCAAGCTGACACACTTAAGGACATTTTGTTGCAAATGTTTTGTCCTCAACAGTGGCAAGGAAGCACTTGGAAAATTCGATCCCAAAAGTGATGAATCTTTCTACGCTATTCATCACAAAGCAAAGCCTACAAAGTTTACAACAAAAGAACACAATGTGTTGAGGAAAGCATACATGTCATCTTTGATGAACCACACCACCTATGTGGGAAAGATTCACATGATAAGACTGATCAAGACGGAGAGCAGTCACCGGTTCCTGGTGAAGTCATTGATATGGCAAATGAAAAGGGTGACATAATGAGTCAAGTCAAGGAATCAAATGATGATGGTGCAGCTGTATCTCCAACTGATGTAGAGGAACCTGGTTCCTCAATCACAATAACTGAAGCTGAGAACAGAGTTGTTGATGCTATGCAGGGAACCCCAGATGCTGAGTTGAGAAGCGGGACTCATGTCAACAATGGATCACATTCAAAAGAACCTGGACCCTCTCACAATGAGATTTATGTGTCAAACTGGAAGCACAAAATTTCACACCTTGTTCAAAATGGGAAAACTCTTCTTGACTCAGGGATTCAAACTAGATCAAAGTCAAGCAACTCACTTGCCTTCTCAGCCTTTCTCTCTCAAATTGAGCCCAAAAATATCAAGGAAGCATTGAAAAATGCTGACTGGATTACTGCTATGCAAGATGAACTCCATCAATTTGAAAGGAACAGCGTATGGCACCTGGTTCCTCGACCTGTTGACAGAACTGTTATAGGAACCAGGTGGATATTCAGAAACAAACTTGACGAGTTTGGAAACATAACAAGGTACAAGGCAAGGCTAGTAGTTCAAGGCTACAATCAAGAAGAAGGGATTGACAATGATGAAATTTTTGTTCCAGTTGCTCGAATGGAAGCCATCAGAATCCTCATTGCCTTTGCATCTCATACAGAATTTAAATTGTTCCAAATGGATGTCAAAACTGCATTTCTGAATGGTTTTCTAAAATAAGATGTCTCCGTCAAGCAACCACCTAGCTTCGAATGTCATGGGCATCCTGAGCATGTTTTTACACTTGACAAGGCTTTATATGGGCTGAAGCAGGCTCCTCGTGCATGGTATGAAAGGCTGTCAAAATTTCTCCTAAAAAATGGCTTTACAATAGGAAAAATTGGCAGCACCCTATTTTTGAATAAACGGGAGAGGAACCTGCTTATTGTGTAAGTTTATGTTGACGACATCATCTTTGGTGCGACAAATGATTCTCTATGTGAGGATTTTGCAAACTCATGGGAAGTGAGTGTGAAATGAGCATGATGGGGGAATTGAATTTCTTCTTGGGTCTGCAAGTCAAGCAAACTCCTAAGGGCACAATGATAAGTCAGCAGAAGTACATCAAAGAACTTCTGAAGAGATTTGAGATGGAAAGCTTAAAAATCATTGATACTCCTATTGCCACTGCCACTCGTCTGGACATGGATGAACCTGATTCTCCTGTGAACGAGGCGATGTACAGAGGTATCAGTGGGTCACTCTTGTATCTCACAGCAAGCAGACCAGATATCGTTTTTAGTATGGGACTATGTACCAGATTTCAATCTAATCCAAAGGAATCTCATCTAAAGGCTGCCAAGAAAATCCTGAGGTATCTCAAAGGAACACAGGACCTGGTTTCCTACTATCCCTCAGGAGACAATTTCGACTTGATCGGGTATGCTGACGCTGATTATGCTGGTTATCTGGTGGGTAGAAAAAGCACTTCTGGCATGGCGCACTTTCTGGGATCGTGTCATTTCATGGGGTACAAGGAAACAAAACTCAATGGCTCTTTCAACTGCAAAGGCTGAATATGTGGCAGCTGCCTCTTGCTGTGCTCAATTGCTTTAGATCAAGCAGTAGTTAGAGGATTTTGGTGTATTTTCTGATTGTGTGCCATTACTGTGTGATGACACCAGTGCTCTCAACATGGCAAAGAACTAAGTTCAGCATAAGAGAACAAAGCACTTTGATGTGCGACATCATTTTCTCAGAGATAATATTGAAAAAGGGCTTATCTGCATGAAGTTTTGCAGCACAGAAGATCAAATTGCAAATATCTTCGCCAAAGTACTTAGCAGAGAGCACTTTGAAAAAGAATCGTTTGGCACTGGAATTGATAAAATCAAGCTGAGCACCTGGTCCCTCGATGATTGGCTATGAAAGAAATGAATAGGTAAAATAGCTAAAAAGTGTTTTCTGGCACGTTCTAACTCATTTCTATACCGTTACAGGTAGACACGCATGGCAATTACAGAGCAAACAAGAAGCTAATGGTATTGCATTTTGGTAAAAGGATGAGGTTCACATTTACAAAGGTAGTCAGGGAACCTGGTTCCCTTGACACAGGTTAGTAGTTCCTTTGTACTCTCATGCACAACTTTTTAACGACTGAGAAAGTGTCACATCATTAAAATGTGAGTTTCTCCTTTTTCTATTTTAGAATCCAAGCATCCCACCCGTTACTAAACGACCCGTCTACCCAAAAAATCAATACCCGTTCCTAACCGGTCCCTCACCCCCTTTAAATAAATCCAAACATTGTCACTCTCATAACTGTTCACGTCAAAAGCCAAAATTTTCCTTTTTCTTTCAACAACCAAACACTTCCTTTCCATGAACTCTCACTACTCTTCACTATGTCTGAGAATCTAGAAGCCTCAAATGTCCCAGGTGTCATCCCCACTGTGTCTTCCTCTCTCGAAGCACCGGTGACAGAGTCTAAGTCCCCTATTCCACCCACTCCAAACCATAAACAAGATTCCCAACCACAACAGAGTGTGGCTTACAGTGGTGAAGAATCAGCACCGATCGCCCAAAACCTGGACTTGAATGTTGCCGATCCTACAGGTAATATTCCTCATGTGTCTTTAGAATGTACTTTGGGGTTGAATGAATAAGAGGCCATAGAAAATATGTTGTTAATAGCTGCCGAGGGGAGTTTCGTTGGTGGTTATGAAGTGTGTCGGAAACCATTGGGTCTTGGCGGAAGGTGATAGTCTAGAGGATAGGGAATGGGTGCCTGTTGAAAATCTGGTACCTGAAAGTACTACTGGGAACCACATGAGGGACCTGATCCCTCAGCCCAAGAGGAGCCTTATGATCCAACTTGAGATGAAAGCCCCTGTTCTTAAAAAGAACCCCAGGTCAGTACTGATTCCGCACCCTCTCCTCATTTCTATGCTGAGCCATTGACCATTGTTATTCCTGAAATGAGATCTCTTTCTGAGGAAGAGAATGAGGAGAGTGAGGATGATTATGACAATATCTCTGTTGCTTGTTTTGTTGATGCTAGGAGTAGTAGGGAAACTCCCAAAAAGCCCACTCCTAAAAGACCTACGACTAGGCTGCAAAAGAAGGAAGCTCTTGAATTAGTTATGAGGAAAAAAAAAGAAGAAAAGAAGAAGAGGAGGTTGGTGAAGGGTGGAAAGGTAGTGAATGAGAAGGTAGTGCCTCCAGCACTTGTTGTTGATATTGATGACGAGGTAAATAAGGAACCTGGTTCCTTTATTTGTAACTCCTCTAAGAAACCTACAGTTCCAAAATCTAGGAAAGAGTCATATGTGAGAGTGATGGAGGTTAGCAATGTTGAGGTGGAAAAGTCTGGTGAGAAAGTTGCTGTGAAGTTTGGTGAGAAGGTGTCTGAAAAGTCTGGAGAAAAGGTGTCTGAGAAATTTGTGTCTGAGAAGGTGTCTGAAAAATCTGTGTTTGAGAAAGTGTCTGAGAAATCTGCAGAGAAAGGGAAAAGTATGAGAAAATCTGTGAAATGGAAGGTTGTGCCAATAAGGAATCTAGTTCCTCCAAGAAGGCCAAGATGGGTGTGACCAAGGATGAAGGAAGAGAAAATCTAAGAAACCCAGAAGGTGCTGTGGGGCAGAACATTTGCTCCTGATATTCTTCACATGATAGGAATACATCAACTGGTTGATATATGTGAATTTCAACAGTGACACATTTGTTCACTAATGAGATTCCAATGGTGTATGAGGCAGAGGTGCGAAGTTTCTATGCATATATATTCACTGTGGAAGATGACAACATATGTATGGAGGTGAATGATGTTGACTTTGTGCTGGATGTAGCTGCGTTGGGAACAATTCTGGGAGTGCCTACTGGTGGCATATCATCCATTGAGGGGACTTGTTCTCCAAACATCAGAAATGCCATTTTGAAGCATAATGCAATACAACAAGGGGAAGGGTTACATAAGAAGGCCCTCCTTCCAGTGTACCAACTGTTGTTTGAAATGGTGAACAAGGTTTTGCTCCTACGCGCAGAAAGGCATTCCATTATATCACGAGAAAACTTGTTTATCATGGAAGCACTGGATTCCTACACCACTATAAACCTTCCTGGTCTCATGATAGAGCATATGAAGAGAGTGACAGATTTTAAGGATGGTAATCATGGGTTGCCTTACGAGTTCCTACTCACTGAAGTATTCAACTTCTTCAAAGTCCCTTTGGGAAAGGCTACAGTAGGTACTCGCAAGCAAACCTTCTTCAAAACCACCTTAGAAGAGTGTGAGTACATTGATAAGAAAGGAGAGGTTGGCAGCAATTTCACTATCTCTCAACTAATTAGAGCTCAGAATATCGCCAATAAAGAGATAAGGAAGTTGAAGGCAAGGAATGGTATTCTCGAGGGCCAACATAGTCAGGCCCAGGATGCACCTAGTTCCAGCAGTATACAAGGCATAAAGGTTTTCCGTCTGACCAATGAAAAAGCTGATCTCAGAAAACAGGTCAAGCACCTGAAGGAGAGGTTGCTTAAGTAGCAGCGTCTCGAGCACCTGAAGGAGAGGTTGCTTAAGTAGCAGCGTCAACAAATTCTCGAATGAATATCCTCCTTAGAACCCTTGCCTCTTCATCTGTGCTTCCCCCTTCCACTGCTCCTTAAAATCCTTCCCTTCCCAGTGTCCAATTCAAGTTATCTGTCCTCTGTTTTGGTCTCTTTTGTTTTGATGTGTTTAGTGGCTGGTACTTTTTCTATTGTTTTATTTTGTGGATGGCTATGTAAAAAATGGTACTGCTAATTCTGCTCCCTGTTTATTTCCAAATTAATAAATATCCCGTCTTTTTGCTATGCTGCTTGCTCTTATGCTCTGTTCTTAGTCATGTTTGTGTGTACACATGTGGCATGGGTTAAGCATGCTTGACTTCTTTTTGCTTATTACTTGTTACTATTATTTTTATGATACCAAAATGGGGAAAAGTAATTTAGGGGGAATAGGTTCAAGAGGGAATACAAAATTGAGGTGGAACAGGTTCAGGGGGAATACAAAAAATATTTATGGTACTCTGGTTCTTAGTTGGGAATTTCAATTACAAGTTTGTCATCATCAAAAAGGGGGAAATTGATAGGTTATGTGTCCTGTTATGTTTTGATGATCTAATAAACCTAATGTTAAGAACCAGGTAGGGAACCTGTTCCACATCCTGAAAGTGCTTAAGATCAACAAGTCTCAAGTCTGGGACATGTTCCAACACTCAAGAGTCAAAGAAACAACAGAGGGAACAGATGGACATCAGTTCCCGGGCTGACTGTACCAGTCAACGACCCACAGTTGTAAAGTCGCTGTAACTGTTCCTCTGCACACACGCAACAGTGCAAACAGTGCAGCAGTCACTTTATGTGGAATGCTCTTGTACCAAATATGCTTGCATCATTCAAGTGATGTCATTTGTGTAATATTAATATGAAGCAAAGGAAAAACAATGCACTTGCACATTCCATAATTGATCAAGCTTTCTCTCAAGTGTGTTGCCAACTTGCAAGTGACATTCAGGGCTTCAAGAACAGAGAACATCATAATGAAGGACCAGTTTCCTACATTGAGTTACTACATGTCCTTAGTTATATTGTACCTTTGTTAAAGTGATTTACTTGTAATTCCTACTTACCTTAGCTAGAAGCTTTGTGTAGGAAAACTTTTGTAAAACCATAATCCTTGTGTTTGTGTCTTAACTAGAGTTAGTCGAGTTGTGAGCTTTACAATAGAGTTATTATAAATAGGCTTGTAATAGAGTTATTACAAGTGAGTGAGGGACTAAGGTGTTAATTCCTTGGTTGCAATAGGTTATAATCTGAACTTGCTCGATTAGTGATGCTGAAATCCTACGAGTATAGGTCGTGGTTTTTAATTCCGTGAGCTTGGAGTTTTTCACGTAAAACTCTACTATGTCATTTACTTATCTCTTTGTGTGTGTTATTGGGGAACTGATAGAGAACCCGATTCTCTATACAGTTTGCAGAAATTACGCGGGAAGAGATTTATCTTGGTGTCTTCTGCAAATATGATTCACAGGGCTGCATGCTGTCGCAGATTGCTTAAATCTTCAGCTTTGCCTTCAAAGGTCTGTCATTTGATCCAAGAAACCATTTTTGTCTTTCTGTTTATTGGGTGTGTCAACAAAGTGTTAAATTTAAAGTAGATAAAAAAGAAAAGTTTCATATAAAGTGTTGAGACAGTTTTAATATTCTTTTTTCTGCTTTTCATAGATGGCTGATCAAGGTTCTTATTTTTCCCAAATCCCATTACACATAAAATGTAAACAAAAAATATTAAAGCAAGAGAACATGATGGTATGCAGGGAGCTCTGGGTATATAGTATCACAGAGGAAAAACAAGATACAGAAAAGGAAATGAGAATAGCCTAAAGTTTTGGATAGAATTTTAAAGAAACTTTTATCCTTATGTCCAATCAGAGACCTCTGTTGTTGATTGTAGGTTGAATTTAGATACTACACGGCTCAGGCAGCGGCAACTTCTTTACAGACATACTGTTACAGGTACATTGCATTTCATATGGTCAAAAAATTACTCATCCTTGTATTCGTTTTGGAAATTTAGACCCAAGATAGGCCCTCTCTAATATTGGGACTTGGTCACTTATTCACATTATCGTTTGCTGATGTTGATTGGGACAATCTTGGATTCAGCTTAATGCCAACTGATTATATGTATGTGACAAAAAGCACTGAAGATGGGCATTTCGAACAAGGCCAACTTAATCGCTATGAGAATATCCAATTGAGCCCCTCTGCTGGTTTCTTAAATTATGGACAAGTAATTCTTCAATCTGCTTTACTAACTATAATCGAGGTGTTTCTGAAATCTATTGTGTCATTCAAAAAGGGTTGTTTGAAGGAACACAAGCCTATAAAAGAGATAATGGACGCCTGTTTCTATTCCGTCCTCATCGGAATGCAATCAGAATGTAGATTGGAGCTGAAAGAATGTGTATGCCATGTCCTTCCACAGATCAATTTGTGGACGCTGTGAAACAAATTGCTCTAGCTAACAAGCGATGGGTAATCATTTTTTGAAATCATTCAATCATATGTTTATTAATTAATTGCCAACATCAATTTTTTTTGTATTGAACAAGAGCAGGTTCCTCCTCCTAGAAAAGGATCTCTGTATATTAGGCCTCTGCTTTTTTGAAGTGGACCTATACTCGGATTGGCTCCATCACCTGACTACACTTTCCTTGTCTATGCTTCCCCTGTGGGAAACTATTTCAAGGTTGACATTTTCTTTTTCTTTGATATCTCTATACCTACTTGAAGAAAGAAAAAGGTCATCGCTCAAGCACTAGGATCTGTTGAAACAGGAAGGAACAACACCATTGAAGTTGATTGTCGAGGAAGATTTTCATCGTGACTCACGTGGTGGAGCTGGTAGAGTCAAAAGCATTACTAGCTATGCCCCTGTAAGTTGTCCATGTTCTTAATTATTTCAAATAAAATTTATTAGTACTAAATACTGTCTTCAGATTCCATGTAAGTAGACTAGAAAAGGTTCACGATCTTGCAGGTTTTACAAGCCATAAGGAATGCAAGGGAGAGAGGATTTTCTGATGTATTGTACCTTGATTTCATAAATAAGAGATACATTGAAGAGGTCTCTTCCTGTAACATTTTCCTTATGAAGGTACTTTCATATTCCAACTTCAATTACACTGTTTTTCCACACATTAGAAAATCAACTTCTGATTATTTCGTCCCAGGGAAGGGCCAGACCACGAGACTCTATTATATGCAGCCTTACCCTGCATTTTTGCAAAAGGCTATTTCCACTCGTCCCTTCCTGGTCACATGCCAGAAACTTTACTAGTTATATAAAACTGATTTTAAATGTTTTAACCTTCTTAGGGAAAAGTGATTTCAACTCCAGTAGCATTTGGAACCATTCTTGAAGGAGTGACAAGAAAAAGCATCATGGACATTGCAACTGATCTTGGATATCAAGTACCGTCCACTTGTTACTCCATGGTTTAAGCAACTACTAAACTTTTAGTTATAGTGTTAATAAAACATAATCACGTGAGGAGCTTTGAATTAAGGGTTCATCCAACTTTGTTCAGTTTGAAGAACGTTTAATTGAAGCTGATGAATTGATTAGTGCCGATGAAGTCTTATGCACAGGCACTGCAGTTGGTGTTGCTCCCGTAGGTAGTATTACTTATAAAGGCAAAAGGTAAGACACTTCACATATAAACCAACATCATTTTCGCATCTTGCTCCACCTTTCTCCTATGACAAGTTTATGCTGAGTGAAAAGATGGTATTTGAGAGTAATTAGAGTATTTTAAAACATATGCAAAAATTTTAGGGTTGTTCCATGTTACTTCTTTGCAACTTCTTTTCCATGTTCTTTCAACAATGCCACACTGAAGGCGGGTCTAGTTACAGCGGATTTAGAGTTCAACTGAACTTATAACTTTCTACTCGAATAATCTACATATAAAAAAGTGAAATATATACAAATAATAAAATCACACTCAATTTATTAGTTTTTTTGTTTAATTATTGGTTTTTCCACTACAGGATTGAGTTTAAAATAAGCTCGGAGTTAACACGTAAGCAACTATATTCGAGACTCTAAGGGATACAAAAAGGCCTACTCGAGGACAAGAGGGATTGGATTGTTGAAATAGAATGATTCCTTTTTTTCTCTTTTTTTCTTTTTATCTCTTCGCAAAGAATATAGATATGTGAAATGATAATTGGCAATGTACTAATCATTTCTGAACTATGAAACTACAAGTTATCATAGTATTAAGTAAAATTATTGTCGTTACCAATTCAATCCAATTCACAACCCCCAATACATTTTTGAGTCGTAGGCGAGGTGTTGTCCCTGCTGAGCATGGGCCATATATATTTTTTTTAGCAAATCCACTAGGCAAGGTTCCTAGGATATATATATATATATATATATATATATATATATATATATATATATATATATATATATATATATANATATATAGTATAGCGTACTATATATCAAGTTATATATGTATATATATACTAAGTGTATTGCATATATTAAGTGTATTGTACAATACACTTATTATATATATATACACACTAAGTGTATTGCATATACTAAGTGTATTGTATAGTGTATTATACAATACACTATACTATATATATATATATATATACATACCCGGTGTTATGTATATTTATTTATATAAATATATAATACAGTTTTATTTATATAAATATATATATACTAAGTGTATTGTATAGTGTATTATACAATACACTATACAATACACTTAGTATATATATACTATACTATATTATACTATAGTATACTATAGTATAATATAGTATATACTATAGTATAATATAGTATAGTATATATATACTAAGTGTATTGCATATACTAAGTGTAATATATTGATATAGTATAATGCTATACTATATATACACTATACAATACACTTAGTATATGCAATACACTTAGAATTACAATACACTTAGTATATATAATACACTTAGTATATTAATCCCTTGTATTACAAAAGCGTTAACGGCTTATATTTATATTATTGTATAGTATATATATATATATACAGTAAGTGTATTGCATACACTAAGTGTATTGTATAGTGTATTATACAATACACTATACAATATACTATATATATTATATATATATAATATATATATATATATATATATACACACACACATATAAATAAATAAATCAATATATAATATAGTATAGCGTATTGTATATATACATATAGCGTATTGTATATATACATATACACTTATATTTTAATATATATATATATCGAATATAATTTAGGTATATATATATATATAAATAAATAAGTCAGTATATATGTACCTATACTGTATTATATATTTATTTATTTATTTGGAACTATATTCGATATTTAGTGCGTTAGCTAAAATTATATAGTAGAGCATATTATATATATTACGCTCTACTATATAATTTTAGCTAACGCACTAAATATCGAATATAGTTCAAAATAAATAAATAAATATATAATACAGTATAGGTACATATATACTGACTTATTTATTAATATATATATATACATATTTATTTATATATATACCTAAATTATATTCGATATATATATAGAATAATATAAGTGTATATGTTATATATATATATATATATATATATATATATATATATATATATATATATATATAAATATAAATATATATATATATAAAACAAAAATAAAAACACAAAAAGGAGTTCTGCGTAGTCGTGCACAATGTTAGGGCATAAGCTAAGTAAATTACATAACTCCTAATACCAATTTTGAGTGACAGATTCTCAAAGTTGGTCATACCTTTTGATCTATCCAAGTAGTACCAAGTCGAAACATCACAGTAATCAAAATCATGCATAAAAACTATCCCTAGCCCTTTGTACGTGGAAACCACACACAGCCATAGTCTCCGAAATTGGTGCTTGATCGTCCAAAACATTGTCATCAACAATGACCAGAAATTTGCAAAACTGGGCAGTTGTCTTCAATCTTCATTTTGTCCTCTTTGGGCTCGCCTTTTGTTAAAATCCTCAACATCCAAACTCTTCCAGAGTCATCTAAAAATAATGTGTGTACTTGCATTCACAGGAAACATGTCCATAGTATACGAAAATCCAATATATTCCATTGTCCAGCGTTTTTGCTCATTTTTTGGTTTGCATTTTTGGTCAAAGATTCGTGTGACCTCCAGATGGGAGTGAGTAACAACTTTAGTTGAGACCAAAACTAGGTTGTTGAGGTGAGGAACTGCATTGAGTTCTCACTTTGCAATGCATTTCTGACACCTGTTTGTTGGCCCCAAAGTTCAGCACCTCGTGTGATTCCCATGTTTAAAAACCTGGGCAGCCATTTGTTGTGTGTCAAAACTTGTGTTGTCCCTGCTATGGTAAAGAAGCCTGTTGATTTTACCAATATTCGACACATTAGGGTATTGGATCTTCAGTACTTCCTTCCTATAATCGAGAAGTACAGTGGCACTGTCTAGTTCCAGCTTCCTCCTTTGCCATCTTGTTTCCATACTTGTGCTTACCATTGACACGCCTTCAAGGGAATGAGCACTAAGTGCTAATATCACCCATTGAATTTCTGTCGAATGGTAAGGCATGGATATAATAACATCTCCTGCAAAAAAGAACACAAAGTTAATATAAAAAAAGAACCCCATGTTCTCCTCATTAAGGAGTTGAGCATTATGATATATATTGTCTCCAGTGTTCTTCTTCTCCTTTGTACTCCTTTCCCTCCTCACCTCCTATTTCCTTGTAGCTCTGATCCTTAGGTATGGGCATTGTAGTTTATCATTATTGACAATCCTCCTTCCTTGAATATCCAGATCTCTAAAACAATGACATTCTATATGCCCTACATCCAAGGTATAGTTTGCAACGTGATCTGCCAACCTATTGCCTTCTCTAAGAGTATGAGACACTGCGACATTAGCTCGTGCCATGAGCTCCTTGATTTCCTCCACATATTCTTCAATTGACCATGGGACATCCCACTCTCTGGATATATTACATTCTGAAGTAACATTGATTCTGTACGCAAATCAATAGGCACATAATCCTGCTCAATACAGTACTTCAAAGCATCTACTACTGCCTTTGCTTCAGCTTCTGTATTGGTACCCTCTTGAATTTCCTTTCCATAAGCATATACTACATTCATTTCTTAGTACTAAACCAATTGAGCTCCTACCTGGGTTACCCCTATAAGCTCCATATGTATTCACCTTGATCCACCCTGGATTAGGGTATTCCTAGGTCACTTTAACCTTCAAACGAGGAGTGTAATGCTCCATTGCATGTAGTAAGTCAGGCCACTTATAAGGACCATTTTGGAGACTTGGCTTTCTCACTTTAACAAGTGATTGAAGAGTAGTAGACACATGATATATAACCCTACTTATAGTAATTGGATCTCCATATTTGTAGCCATTTCTACGCTTCCAAAGTTCCCACAAAAAATGGATGGTAATGCTTGCATAATCGTTTATAATCTGGGCACAACATTAGCAGTTCAACATTTGATAACTACTTGATGAAATAACAGTCCCTCCACTCCTATACCTGCACATGATAGAAAGTATGACCACACTTTATTAGCAGCATAAGATCTGAAAAACAGATGGTGAAAAGTCTCCTCCTCTGGATTCACACAAAACCAACATTTAGAAGCCATTAAGTATCCCAATCTCCTCATGAAATCATCAAATGGCAATTTGTTCTTCCAAACTTTTCACATGAAGAAGGAAATTTTGAAATGTAGCCCCTTTACCCAAATCTTCTTGTAAATATTGTAAGGTTCCTTCCTCCTCCTCAAGTAATCCCAAGCAAACTTGACACTAAAAGATCCATTTGTTTCGAGCATCCAGTAAGGATTTTCTAGTTCATTTTGTACACTTGGAGGCTTGATATTGTCAAGAATATGGGCAGCCAATTCCTCCGGTAAGATTTTCCTAAGCTTATCACCATTCCACCTATCAGCTAGCACAACATTCCCTACATTCTGAATTGATTCATCAAAAAAGAAATCTGGGGGTATGATTAAATATAGGGCGCCCAAACCTGTCCATTTTACAAACCAAAACAGCGAGGATCCCATTCTAACATGCCATCCAATTTGATGCTCAATTTGATCCCTACATTGAATCATTTATCTCCATACATGTGAACCACCAGGCCTCCAAGACACCACCATGGAATTCATCTTTTTGCAATACTTTTGGCTTATGAATGAACTCCATAAAGAAGGTTTGGTCCTAAAATTCTACCAAAGTTTGCAAATCTATGCTTTGGAGACATCATGTAAGAACTTAAACTCTACTCCACCCTCTTCCTTTGGTAAACACAAGGTGTCCCAAGATGCCCTGTGCCTACTTCTTCCATCAATAAAGTTGCTCCAGAAAATCGTAGAAAAAAGCTTATGAAGCTTATTAATCACAGAATTAGGAGGATTCACAGTGAGTACACATGCTTTCAAAAACATGTGAAATCGAAATTGCTCTTCCTCCAATTGACAATAGCTTGCCCTTCTAGAATTGTAATTTGTCCAAAATCTTATTCATAAGTCCTTGATAATGATCCATATTCCTTCTACTGTAAAAATTTGAACACCCTAAATAGTTGAATAGAAATTCTTATCTACCAATTCCTGTAATCTGCTGAACTTTGTCAACTACTTCTTCACTAGCTGAATGATGCATATATAAGGCAGATTTTGTTTTGTTTATTAGCTGACCAGATGCAGCCTCATAGGCATACAAAACCTCCATGATCAACTGAAGAGAGGTTGCATCTGAAGATGAGAAAATTATGGTGTCATCTGCATAGACAAGGTGATTGATCTTAGGGCTCCATTTAGGTAGACCAAATCCACAAAGATAGAGGTTCATATGAAGAGCATTCAAACCCCTTGAAAAAGCTTCAGCAGCAAGTATAAGAAGTGTAGGCGATAAGGGATCACCAACTGAGTACCAATTACTTGATACAATACCATACACCAAACCAATAAACCTCTCAAGCATATCTTCCTCAAAATCTTGGTCAGGAACATTCATGAGAGCCTATCATAGGCCTTTGTCATGTCTAGTTTTAGCACCATATTAAGAACAACTTTGGCTCTCTTTTTTATATCAGTAGTTATCTCTTGAGTTAATAATATGCTTTCAACAATGCTTCTTCCTCTCACAAAACCTGCTTGCTCATCCGATATTAAGTTAGGAAGTAAGACAACTAAACTTTCATGAATCACCCTTGAAATCACTTTGTTTTTGACGTTGCTAAGAATAATTGGCCTCATGTCTGAAATTGTATTCATCTCTTTTTTTTTAGGTAGCAGTACCAAATTTGTATGGGTTACAAATTTTGGTAATTCTTGCCTATTAAAGAAAGACTTCATCATGTCAACAATGTCATCCCCTATGATGTCCCAGCAAGCATGAAAAAAGCAGCCCGTGAAACCATCTGGACCACCTGCACTTTCTCCATTCAATCCAAAGACTGCCTCTTTGACTTCTTCCTTAGTAGGCTACTTGAGAAGATCTTGATTATGTTCTGCCTCCACCATTTGTGGTACATGCTCAAGAATCCTAAAGTTAGTTCGAATGTATTGTTGATGGAATTGTGATTGAAAGAAGCTCACGGCTTCATTATCAATTGCCTCATTCTCTTCAATCCATACTCCATCACTATTTTGTATTCTCTTCAGTTGTAACCCTTTTCTTCTTTCATTGACTAGGTCATGAAAGAATTTGATTTTTCGATCTCCATCCTTGAACCATGACATGCATGCATTTTGTTTCCAAAACTCTTCCTCCAAAGCCAATACTTTAAATAACTCTGGTAGTACCTTTTGTAGTCTTTGTCTATTATGTATAGTAGGCTGCAATTCAAATTGTACTTCGTGAACCATTACCACCTCCTCAAGTCTGGATATCTTCTGAAAAATGTCTGCGTAAGTTGCTTTGCTCTAGTGAATGGAGCCTTCTTCAACTTCTTCAATTTGTAATTGAAAAGCACAAAAGGATTTGCGTGAAAATCAACATGCCAGTTTTCCTTTACAACTTCCTGAAAGCTTTCATGTTTAACCCAGAAATCTTAGATATCTGAAAGACTTCTTTATAAGAATAGCATCAGGATTTCCCGTGATCAGCAATGGGCTGAAATCCCAACCTACAAGCCAAGGCAACCTCATATCTTGGTCTAGAACACATAAAGAATCCCAAAGTTCAATTATGTCAATTGCATCATACCTAGCATACACCAATGTGAGAATGAATTCTTTGTTAGTTTTTGTATCGAAAAGCTTCAGAGTCATTTGTTCTTCCAAGTCATGCAAGATAATGATATCAAATCTCTCATGTACAAAGGCCCACGCTTTGTTAGAGACATTAATAAGAGCTTGAGCAAATCCAATCTTTCGCCTATACTTCTCTAATTTCCTGGACTATTGCATTGGCTCCATAAGTCCTATGAATTGAAACTGATACTTCCTATGCATTGTGATGAGTTTCTCAAAAGCTCTCTTGGTCTTAACTAATCTAATATTCCATATAAGCGCATTCATTACTAGATATGGGATTTAAATACAGTTCTCCTTGTTTGCACCCAGTAGCTTGCACTCTTGGTATCTCTTTTGCTTGCTTCTTTCTTCCTCTACCAGCTGATTTGGTTTTCTCTATATGTCTAGGCGAAAGATCACCTTGTCGAACAATATTCATAAAATTCTGTTGAGTAGATTCCTCGTCTAGGTCTCTTCCTGCATTTGGTTGATAATCCTCCTGCTCTATGGACTGTTCTTGTGACACCATTTGATTCTTTGTAGGCTTAGGGAATAAAATCTTATTTACATTCTCCTTCAACACCTGACCAGTTGGTGCAGCTGACCTTTTAGCAATTACTGCATTCCCAGTGTTCTCCTGTGACACCAAAATCTTCTGCAGATGAGCTGTAAAGCTAGGTGGCATAAATTGCTCCATTCCACTTTCCAATTCCTTGCTATGGTTGATCATGTCTGCATCGTGCGGTTGGCATGTGTCAACTAGATAAATCAGCTTGGTGTTTCTTTATTAGGGTTCACTGTAGCCAAACTAGGGTTTACTATGGGGATTTGACTAGGGTTAGGGTTCACATTAAGATTAGGGTTCTGATTTTGCTCTCCTTCATTGTGCTTTACCTGCTGCATTCTTTGTACCTGGACATCATTAACCTTTGTTTTATTCTCTTAGGATTGCACCTCAGCTCTCTTATCATTAACACTTTGGTTCTCTTCTCCTTGTTCCTCATCTTCATCATTGTCTGCATGAAACTCACTCTCTTTTGATTCCTCTTCAACCTAATCACACCATAATCTACCCCTAGTGAATTTAATCTTGTCATTCACCTTCTCTATCTCAACATTCATTCTTGTATCAACGGGCATCTCCTGGCAGGATTGATTAGTCATGACAAGGCTATTACCAAAAGTTCTATTTACCCACTGGGCTTTGGATTCTTTTTCCTTTACTTCTTCATTCCTTACTTCATTAGAATTTGCATTTGTAACTTCTTTGGAAGCCCTATTCCCTTTTGAAGCAGGACTATACACATGAGCTACCGTATTTAATTTTCCAGTACTCTTTGAAATAGGTTTAGGGCTTCGATTTTCATTAATTTCTTCCGTCAATGCTAACTGATCATCAGCTTCCTTCTACCCCCCTTCAACCTCTAAAATTGCAAATTTGTTATTTGTTTGCACTTGTTGAGCTGCCCTGTTATTAACTGGAACTATTTCCTTTCCAGTTCCAACTTGCACCTCTTCCTGTTTGGCATTATTTACGCGATTATCCCTAACCTCTTTCCATTGTTCTCCAACATTACCCACAACTTTGCCTGCTAAGAATCATCACTGGAGCCTTGACATTACCTCCAATTTTCTCTTGTACAGTTTGTTTGTCTTTATTTTTCTCCATCAAATCAAGATGTAACCTCCAAAAATCTATCTCATCATGCCCTTTCAATTTACACTCTTTGCAACAGTTAGATAGAAAATCGTATTGAATTATCACCCACTCCGTTCTTATGTCATTGTATCTTCATTCTCTATATCCATACATACCTTATTCGGCAAGTCTGCTAGTAGATCAACTAGTACCTTTACCCTTGCACAACTTGGTCGAGTTTTATTAGTTGTAGCCATATCAAGATGCAGTGGCTTCCCCACGGCTGAAGCTAATGGGAATAAGCATTCTTTGACAAAATAAGTTGGCAACAAACTTGGAAATGAAATCCAAGCCATATCCATTAGTGTTTCTTTCCCTATGCATCATAAATAAGCTGTCATTTGGTATTCATAATCATCCTTAGCTTTAACATAATAAGCACTTTTCGACGTAAGATTTATGAAATCTTCCCATAATGTCAATCTAATCAAAACATGCCTATCTTTGAAAAAGCTAATGTTATATTCACCTTTGATACCACATTGAACTAGAATAATTGGACGTAACTCTTGAAATTCAGGCCAACCGTAAGAGAACTTACCCAAAACTGTGTATTGCAAACCTTCAATGATATTCATGCGATCAAATTCTACTTTTGTTAACTTGACAAAGGGTTGTCCATGCAAGACAGATGCTCATATAAAAGGAATGGAGTCACGTTAGGGTTCTGTTGCATGGGGTTATTTAATGCAACTGGTTTCAGTAAGTTACAGAAATCCAGGGGCTGGGAGTTGGTATTTGTAGGGTTAGAAGATGGTGCTAGGTTGGCAGAAGGCTGACCAGATGGAAAAGTAGGCTAGCCGCCGGCATGAACGACCATGAGTGCTCTCTCAAGAAGTCGCCTGTGAGTCGCCTTTTTGCGTCGCCAGAGCTCTCTCGCTAGGGTTGGGATCTATTGGCAAATACTTGCATGGGTCTTATATGCGGTAACTATTATATGTTATTTTATGAGGTTTTATCCCATACCTATAAAAATAGAATAACACCTGCTTTACCTTGATTTTGCTTCTTTTTAAAAGTAATTAGAGCTTTTTTGTAAAATATATATATTTGGTCAAATCATACATCTTACATATAACTCTTTTACATACATGTATGCAAATTGCATATAAAATTTTGTTATATATAAATTCGGTCAAAACCTATATTTTTTATATAACTTGTGCAAACATTAGATGAGGTGAAGGAGATATATGCGCTTTTGTGGTTGTTACCTATCTTGGGGTACTTGAAATAGGAGGTGACCTAGTTGATGGGTGACCTTGTCCCCTTATTTGGACACCAGGAGCATTGGGTATTTCATTTGATGCCACTTTTAAAGCGGCATTAGTGCTCTTGCTCTTCTAGTTTTTTTTTTTGGCGGCATTTTCTGAGAATCGGAACAACGCACAAATTAGAAAGCAATCTTAGAGTTAAGATCTATCACATGATCTAGAGTATTGAAAAAAAGGGTAATATTCATAAATGTCTACATAGCCTCTAAATTATAGATGTGACCGACAACAACGATAAGAAGGACTCCACTAGATACGACTCCAAGATATCTTATGACACTCTTAAACCTTAGGCCTGATACATAATTTGTCACGCCCCAATCCTTAGGAAACAGACATGACACTCGATATCTTTACTTGGCTGAGGGGACCGACCTGTCATGACATTGCCATTCATAACTCATGCATGATTAAGAAACAGAAAAGCTTTTCATAAAATCATCATTTTCATAACTTGTGGAACCATTAAATAATAAAAATATTATTAATACATGCCATAAAAGACCGTATTGATTTTTAGTTCTTGAGTTGACTCGATGTAGCTTCTTGAGTTGCCTCAAAGCATAAGAAAGTACCTTGCCACATTGAATTAAGACACATCGAAGACCAATTCTTGAAGCATCACAATACACCACAAAATCCATCCATACCAGCCAGTAAGGTCAACACAGGCGTTATTGCAGCTTAGACTTCAACTCTTGACAAGTATTTTCACAAGCAATGGATTGTTGAAACTTGGCCGCCTTTTGAGTCGGCTTGGTCAATGGAGAAGAAAGAGAAGAAAACCCTCCATAAAACTTCTATAGTAACTAGCAAAACCCAAGAAACTCTGAATCTCGTCCGTCATAGGTCTTAGCAAATTCTTCACGGCTTCTATCTTTTGAGGATCAACTTTAATCCTTTCACTAGAGAATACGTGACCCTAAAACCATAGATTCAAGCCAAAACTAACACTTGAAAAACTTTCCATACAACTTGTTATTCTTAAGTGTTTGTAAGGATTTTAACATGGTTATCGTGGTTCTCTTGACTCCATCAGTAGACAATAATGTCATCAATGAACACAGAACATGTTAAGGAAAGGCTATTCATAATAGATGAAAGCTGCTGGAGAATTTGTTAACTTGAAGGACATCACCATGATTTTAAAGTACATAACAAGTTCTAAAATCTATTTTCGTAATATCCTTCTCTCTTATTTTCAATTGGTGATAACGTGAGCTCAAATCGATCTTGAAGAAGTACTAAGCACCTTTTAATTGGTCAAACAAGTCATTGATTCTCAGTAATGGGTACTTGTTCTTGATTGTGACTTTGTTGAGTTTCCAATAGTCAATACACATTCACAACGAACTATCTTTCTTTCTAAATAGGTCCGGCGCACCTGAAGGTGACACACTCTGTTGTATGAAACCTTAACCAAAAGATCTTTTAACCGTTCTTTCAACTCCGTTATGGCTATTATATAAGGCAAAATTGTTATAGGCTTCGTGTCTGGCAAAGTAGAAATCCCAAAATCAATCACTCTATTGGGTGGATCCCCGAGGAGTTCAACAAGAAAGACTTACAGGAATTCATTCACAACCAACACGGACTAGAGAGTCGATGCCTCAGCATTGGTATTCGTCACCCGAACTAAGTGATATATACTCCTATTGGTGATTATCTTTGTTGCCTTATGATAGACAATAAACTTACCCATAGGCATAATAATGTTTCCCTTCTATTCAATGACCAGTTTATTTGGAAACTCTAACCTAAAAATCTTGGCCAGATAATCTATTTTGGCATAAGATGAATAGAGCCAATCCATTCTGATAATAATATTACAATCTTTCATTACTATCTCGATAAGGTGGATTGTGGTGTCTCGACCATGTACTACTACAGTACAACCCTTATAAACCTAGCAATTATAGAATCACCGACCGAAGGAGATATAAAGAATGGCTTATGAAGCTATTTTGATTCTATCCAAAATTTTATATAAGCATATGATGTCATGACCCAAATTCCACACTAGGTCGAGACTGCACCTAACACTACCATTATGCAAGCCCACAAGCGAAACTACTATTTATTTATCCCTTTTAAAACATATTTTTAGTTACACTAAACTTCATGCAACGGTGATAGGTCTTTTAAAAAGAATATCAACATAAAAGTACATAGTCTATTGTGATATAAATGACGAGTATAGCAGTACGAAAGTGCTACAAATCCCAAAACTCGGTATCACAAGTACATGAACAATCTACGGAATATACAAAACTACTAAAACTATTGTCTGAAAGTAATAGATAAAAATAGTAAATAAAATGGAAGGAGACTCCAGTGCTGCAAATCATAGAAAGGCAAGAAGCTCACCCCTAAGTCTTCGTAAAAGATCAGCTACATGCACACGTGACCACTGGTGGAACCTGTCTCAGTACCTACACATCAGTGCAGAAGTGTTGCATGAGTATGAAGAACAACAGGTAACTAGTAAGTATCTAGTCTAACCTCAAAGAAATAGTGAAGAGGGGTCGACTTGACACTTACTAGAGGTCAATAACAACAATAAAAGTGCATAAAGTAGACATGGTAGGCATATAACAGGTATCAGTGAGTCATATAAAAGAAACTACAATAAATACAGCAGGAGTCCGTAACACATCACCAATATCTCATAACTGGCCATGAAGGCACTAACTCAATTATCCAAACTGGAACCTGTTTCGATTATTAAGCACGAAGCTACCGAGGTGAATGGCTAATCCCATAAGAATAGTGTTACCATCGTACTGTCGAGGCAAATGGCCTGATCCCATCAGAGTGGTGTTATCTTACTGTCGAGGAGAACGACCCGATCCCATAAGAGTGGTGTTATCATACTTTCGAGGCGAACGGCCCGATGCCATAATAGTGGTGTTATCATACTGCCGAGGCGAACAACTCAATCCCATAAGAGTAGTGCTATCATACTACTGACGCGAACGACCTGATTCCATAAGAGTGGTGAAGTTTACCTTGCTCGCTGAAGGACTTGCGACGCGAGAGGACATGGATTTTTCATAGTTATTAAATATTCCTCAATTTTCCAAAAGAAGAAGGCTACATTGATAATTGCAACTTTAAATCCCTGGTCTCAGCTATATTCAAGACAGTCAATACGTAAGATAAACACAACAGTACAATTAAAAGCATGATGTGGATCTAAGTCTACTCGGACATAACATGGAATATAGCTACTCACGGGCTCTCGCCACCTCGTGCGTACGTAGCTCCCCACACAAGTAACATACAACAAATACACCTACAGGGATGAATTCCCCCTCAAAAGGATAGACAAGAGACTTACCTCGTTTCCAAGATCACTTTCGACCCACTACTTATCTCTAAAAGCCCCAAACCGATACCGAACAATCCGAAGCTAGTCAAATATTATATAATTCAATCAATATTCGCTCAAAAGTTCATAATGTAGCTATTTTAGAGTAATTTTCCAATCCAAATAGAAAGATTCTTAAAATTCACCCCCGGAACCACGTGCCCGGATTCCGAAAATTTTCGTAGATAATTATTACCCATAGCCTCATGAACTCAAATATATAATATTCACTTAATTCCATAACCAATTTCGTGGTCAAATCCCATTTTTACCAAAACCTTGGGTTCTTCACAAATCCCACAAGTTTTCACAATCTTTCCATGTTTAATCTACCTAAAACCCGCATAATTAACTTGAAAATAGGTGGGAGTTACTTACCTTAGGATATTGATGAAAATCCCCTCCAATGAGCTCTCAAAATCTCCCAAGACTAAATGAAAATGTGAGGAAAAGAGGTCTAAGTACAACAATAAAAGCCCTCACTGCCCTAGTGATTTCCGCACCTGCGGTCACTTGATCGCATCTGCGGAACCGCAGGTGCGGGCAAAAGGTCAAACTTGCAATCCCCCACTACCTCCAACTTCCTCGCTTCTACGGATGGGAGCCGCTTTTGCAGGTTTGCTCCTGCGGATTTTCCGCTTCTGCGAACTTCTTTCGCCCTTCGGCCCACACCCGGCCAACACAAGTCCGCATATGTGGAGCCTTGATCACTTCTGCGGGCGCGCAGATGTAGAAAAGTCCTCCCACTTGTGACCACCCAGCTTCAGCCTCAAAGCCACTTATACGACCACTGGGTCATTTTTGCGTGTTCGTACCTGCGACCCTTTTCCATGCAGGTGCGATTCCACCATATATGAAGCACCAACAGTTCTCTCATGTCCAAATCCGAGTCCGATTTCAATCCGTTTTGCATCTATGGCCCCCGGGACCCCATCCAGTTACACTCACACATCCAATAACATAATATGGACCTGCTCGCATGGTCAAAACCCCAAAATAACATATAAAAGTACGAATCAGACGCCAAAATGCAAGAATTTTACATGATACTAAAAAACTCCTAAAAACACTTCCGCGCATCCGATTCCTATCAAATCAACTCGGAATAATGCCAAAATTTGCACGCAAGTCATGAATCAGCATACAGAACTATTCCCAGGCTCGAAATCCCAAACGGACCTCGATAACAAAAAAAACCTACTGCAAACAAAACTTAAAGAACTAGAAAACCTTCAATACGCCAACTTCCAATATTAAGCGCCGAAACGCTCTCGGATCATCCAAAACCCGATCTGTACGTACGCCCAAGTCCAAAATCATCATACAAACCTATTGGGACCATCAAATCCCGGTTCCGAGGTTGTTTACTCAATATGTTGATTCAAGTCAAGGACTGAATGTCCAAAGCCAATGGCCTCTCCTCTGCTGAAATGAATTCCAGACTGCCTATACTCTTAGTCTTTTTGCTCAAGGCATTCGCAACCACATTCGCCTTGATCGGATGATAAAGAATGGTAATATTATAGTCCTTTAGTAACTAAGCCACCTGCGCTGCCTCAAATTAAGATCCCTCTATTTGAACATATGCTGCAAGCTGCAATGATTAGTGTAAACCTCACAGGACACCCCATAAAGATAATGCCTCAAGATCTTGAGAGCATGAACTATCGCGGCCAACTCCAAATCATGAAGGGGTAATTCTTCTTGTTAGGCTTCAGCTGACGTGAAGCATAAGCAATAACTCGTCCCTCCTGCATCAATACACAACCTCGGTCAATGCATAAAGTGTCGCAATACACAGTATACATCCCCGAACCGGAAGGCAACACTAACAACGATGCTGTAGTCAATGCTGTCTGGAGCTTTTGAAAGCTCGCCTCACAATCTCCGAACCATCGGAACAGATCACCCTTCTTGGTCAATCTAGTCAAAGGTGCTGTAATAGATGAGAAGCCCTCCACATACCGGCGATAATAACCTGCTAACCCCTTGAAACTCCTGATCTCGGTCGCTGTGGTAGGACGAGGCCAGCTCTAGACTGCCTAAAACTTCCTGGGATCTACCTTAATACCCTCGCCTGAAACAACATGCCCAAAGAAAGTCACATAATCCAACCAGAACTCATACTTGGGGAAATTAGCATAAAGCTTCTGTTCCCGCAAGGTCTGAAGCACAACTCCCAAATGCCGCTCGTGCTCCTCCATGATACGCGAGTAGATCAATATGTCTTCAATGAAGACAATGATAAATGAATCAAGATATGGCCTGAACACTCGGTTCATCAAATCCATAAACGTCGCCGGGGCGTTAGTCAAGCCGAAGGAAGGATATCACCAAAAACTCATAGTGACCATATCTAGTCCGGAAGGCCGTCTTTGGATCATCCGAATCATGAATCTTTAGCTGATGATACCCAGATCTCAAGTCAATCTTAGAGAGCACCCTGGCACCCTACAACTGTTCTGACAAATCATTAATATGCAGAAATGGGTACCTGTTCTTAAAGGTATTTTTGTTCAACTGGCGGTAATCAGTGCACATCCGCATAGTCCCATCCTTCTGCATTAGGAACAATACCGGTGCACCCCAAGGTGACATACTCGGTCTGACGAACTCCTTTGCTAGCAACTCCTCAAGTTGTTCCTTCAACTCTTTTGAATCCATGTGGTATGATGGAATAGAGATAGGATGGGTACCTAGAGCCAAGTAAATAAAGAAATCGATATCACGATCTGGTGGCATGCTTGGGAGATCAGAAGAAAACATATCGGAGAACTCCCGCACCACGGGCATTGAATCAATCGTCGGAGTCTCTGCAGCAGTATCCCAAACATAAGCTAGATAAGCCAAACAACCTTTCTCGACCATGTGTCGAGCCATCAAGAAAGAGATAACCCGACTAGATGCACTGACAAATAAACCCTTCCACTCCAATCTAGGCAACTCTGGTATCGCCAAAGTAACAGTCTTGGCATGGCAATCACGGATGACATGATATGGAGACAGCCAGTCCATGCCTAGGATGACTTCAAAGTCGGTCATGTCGACCAACAGAAGATCCGCTCTAGTCTCATAACCACAAAAAGTCACGATATAGGACCGATAAATCTGATCCAAAACAACAGAATCGTCCACTAGTGTGGATACACATAAAGGAGTACCCAAGGACTCGCGAGGAACACCCAGAAAATGAGCAAATAGAGATGAAACATATGAATACGCAGACCCTGGATCAAATAGCACTGTATCATCCCTACCGCAGATAGAAATAATACTTGTGATCACGGCATCTGAGGCTACTATTTCTGGTCTGGCTGGAAAGGCATAGAACTTGCTGGAGCGCTACCTGACTGGCCTCCACCTCTAGGATGACCCCTACCCACCTGCCCTCAACCTCTGGACGACTGGTGCGGCAGCTAGTGCGGTAATCATGGGCCGATAGTCCTACTACTTAGTCTTGCCCCGAGGTCTAGGACAAAACCTCTTCACATGGCCAAGATCCCTGCACAACAACCCCTCGGAACAGTGGAATGCTGACCTAAAGTTTGACCCTGATGGCCTGGATACCCACTGGAGGAACCCTGAATAGCTGGCAGGTGATAAGTACTCTCTGGAATGGCACTAAAATAGGGTTGTGCTGGAGCACCCCGAGTAGGCAGTGGTGCTGACTGCATGGGCCTGCTGGGCTGACCCCTCATGAATTGACCTCTGCCCCCAGGTAGGCGCCACTGAATCCTCCAAACTGTCGAGGCCACTTGTTCCTCGGTGCAAACTCTCCACTACGGCTGCAAATACGCTCGATCCTCTGAGCTATATCCACAACCGGAAAAAATGAAGTCCCCAGCTCTGCCTCACGGGCCATAGGTACTTAAATCTCAGGGAGCAGACCTGCAATGAACCTCTGCACCCTCTCTTCATCTGTGGAGAGTATAATAGCTGCATGACGAGACAAGTTAGTAAATCTCGCCTCGTAGTTGGTGACAGATATGTGACCTTGACGGAGTCGCTCAAACTGACCCTGAAGCTCCTGTCACTCAGAAGGTGGTATATACTTCTCCAAGAACGGTTGTGTAAACTGATCCCAAGTCAAAGGAGGTGAACCTACTAGCCTGCTAAGAAGATAAGCCTACCCCCATCTACGGGCCTTGCCCTCAAACTGAGAAGTGGTGAAGTCCACCTCGTTTGACTCCAATATCCCCATGTTCCAGAGCCTATCCTTGCACCGATCAACGAAATCCTAGGGGTCCTCTGACTGCTCACCCCCAAAGGAAAGGGGCAAAGCCTAGTCCATCCATCCAGTTGCTTCTACTGATCATCAGTCGCTACTGGTACAGCCGCGACAATAGGCTGGGCCCCACCCGCAAGTAGTGTGCCTGGGGGATGATAAATGGCAGCGGCGTGCCCTGGATCTTGAGAAGTAGGGGTCTGTTCTCCCCCTCCCGCCTGAGATGTGGCAGGTCCCCCTGGAAATAAACAGCCTGCGTCATAGAGTCCGTGAACCGCATCCTACGGCCCATGACCTCCTGGAATCTTGGCGCAGTCATGAAATCTGCTAAGGCCGGCACAATTGCAGGCACCTTATCCTGCTCTTCAATAACAGGATCCTCCACTAGATCCATAGGTGGCATAACAGGAGCAACCCTAGGGCGCCCTCGTCCTCTGGCTGGAGCTGGAGCCCTCCCCGGCCTTTGCCTCGAACTCTAGCAATGGGGGGAGAAGCCCCTCGACTGCCTGGTACATCCTCCACACCCGTCCTCACCAACCGTGAGAGATCAATGGAAAGAAACTTAGTATAATATCAACTGCACGATAGGAGATGAAGAAGATAAGCACAGACGTCAACGCACCGATCGGCAAGACTCTATTGAGCCTACTCATGACTCGTGAGACCTATGCAAACCTAAAGCTCTAATCCAAGCTGTCACGGCCTAAATTTTGTACTAGGTCGAGACTGCACCTAACACCATCGTTAGGCAAGCCCACAAGCGAAACTACTATTCATTTATCCCTTTTTAAATATATTTTTAGTTACACTAAATTTCATGCAACGGTGACAGGTCTTTTAAAATAAAATATCAACATAAAAGTACATAGTCTACTGTGATATAAATGACAAGTACAGCAGTACGAAAGTGCTACAAATCCCAAACCCTATGTCACAAGTACATGAAAAATCTGGGGAATATACAAAACTACTAAAACTACTGTCTGAAAGTAAAAGATAGAAATAGTAAATAAAATGGAAGGAGACTCTGGTGCTGCGAATCGTAGCAAGGCAAGAAGCTCACCCCTAAGTCTCCGTAAAAGATCGGCTACGCACACGTGTGACCACTGGTGGAACCTGTCTCAGTACCTGCACATCAGTGCAGAAGTGTAGCGTGAGTACGAAGTACAACACGTAACTAGTAAGTATCTAGTCTAACCTCAAAGAAGTAATGAAGATGGGTCGACTTGACACTTGCTAGAGGTCAATAATAACAATAAAAGTGCATAAAGTAGACATGGTAGGCATACAATAGGTATCAGTGAGTCAAATAAAAGAAACTACAATAAATACATCAGGAGTCTGTAACACATCACCAACATCTCATAACTGGCCGTGAAGGCACTAACTCAATTATCTAAACTGGAACCCGTATTGAGCACGAAGTTGCCGAGACGAAGGGCCCAATCTCGTAAGAATAGGGCTACTCAGTACTGCCAACGCGAACGGTCCGATCCCATAAGAATAGTGTTACCATCGTACTGCCGAGGCGAACGCCCCGATCCCTTAAGAGTGATGTCATCATACTGCCGAGGCGAACGACCCGATCCCATAAGAGTCGTGCTATCATACTGCCGGGGCAAACGACCTGAACCCATAATAGTGGTGTTATCATACTGCCGAGGCAAACGGCCTGATCCCATAAGAGTGGTATTATCATACTACCAAGGCGAACGACCCGATTCCATCAGAGTGGTGAAGTTTACCTAGCCCCCGGGCCCACGTGCTCGATTTTCGGAAATTATTGAAGATAATTATTATTCATAGCCTCACGAACTCAAATATATCATTTTCACTTAATTCCATAACTAATTTCATGGTCAAAATCCATTTTTACCAAAACTCTAGGTTCTTCACAAATCCCATAAGTTTTCACAATCTTTCCATGTTTAATCTACCTAAAACATGCATAATTAACTTGAAAACAGGTGGGAGTTACTTACCGTAGGATATTGATAAAAATCATCCCTCAAATGAGCTCTCAAAATCTCCCAAGACTAAATGAAAATGTGAGGAAAAAAGGTCTAAGTCCCGCAATAAAAGCCATCACTGCCCTAGTGATTTTCCAACCTGCGGTCACTTGATCGCATCTGCGGAACCACAGGTGTGGGCAAAAGGTCGCACCTATGTTCCCTCACCGCCTCAAGGTTCCTCACTTCTGCGGATGGGGAGCCGCTTCTTCGGGTTTGCTCCTAAGAACTTCTTCCTCTTCTGCGGACTTCTTTTGCTCCTGCTAGCCACAGCCTGCCAGCCCAAGTCCTTATCTGTGGAGCCTTGAGTGCTTCTGTGGTCGCACAGATGCGGAAAAATCTTCGCACCTGTGACCACCCAGCTCCAACCTCAAACTCGCTTTTGCGACCATTGGGCCACTTCTACGTGTTTGCAACTACGGCCCTTGTCCATGCAAGTGTGATTGCACTAAATCTGAAGCACCAGCAATCCCTACACGTCCAAATCCAGGTCCGATGTCAATCTCTTTTGCATCCGGGGCCCCAGGACCCCATCCAGTTACAGTCACACACCAATAACATAATACGGACCCACTCGCACGATCAAAACCCTTATATAACATATAAAAGTACGAATCGGACACCAAAACGCATGAATTCGACATGAAACTCAAAAACTCCTAAAAATAATTCCACGCGTTTGATTCCTATTAAATCTACTCGGATGATGCTAAAATTTTCGTGCAAGTCATGAATCAACATACGGAACTATTCCTAGGGTTGGAATCCCAAAGGACCTTGATATCACCAAAAGCTACTCCAAACCAAACTTCAAAAACTTGAAAACCTTTAACGAGCCAACTTCTAATATTAAGCGCCGAAACGCTCTCGGGTCATTTGAAACCCGATCCGAACATACGCCTAAGTCTGAAATCATCATACGAACCTATTGGGACCTTCAAATCCTGGTTTTGAGGGGTTTACTCAAAATGTAGACTCAAGTCAAACTTAACCATTTTAAGCCATTATTAAGGAACTAAGTATTTCGATTTCAACCCAAACCCTACCAAACCCGAACTAACCATCCTCGTAAGTCATAAAATAGTAAAAGCACATACGGGGAGTCTTAACTAGGGTAACAGGGACCTAGAAAGCAAAACGACAGGTTAGGTAGTTACATATAGCGTCACATAAGACAACATAAAACTTTGATCTATGAGAGCTTAGGCATCATGAGAGTAGACTCTCAATATACCTATGATGAAGTTTGGGGAATTTTAACTCTAAAAACCTATTATATCATAGAAGTGGCATGTCCCCCACTCCTATGCACCACATCTAGCTGAAGCACACATGGTAGGTGCCTAAGTGCCATGAGTTGGGGAGGTGGTTCTGAAGTAGTAGCAATTGAACTGGTAGACTGAGTCGTGCCGCTACTAAAACTCTATTTTGGAGTTAGGAAGTTGTTCCATGCGTGGAATTTGACTCCACAGTTAAAGCGACATACCCCAAAGTGCTCCTTTTAACATTTCTCACAAGGAGAACATCATTATGGTGGTGATCCCACACTACTCATAACCTTTGGATTAGGTACCCTGTTTCTCTTGATTTTCTTAGACTGGCTCTAACTAGGCCTTGGTGACTATGCACTGATAGAAGATTGTACAACTGACTGAGTAGGTTTATATGACCCCTTTTCATACAATTCTTTCCCACCGCCACTACCAAAAGAAACTTCATAGTTACCCATAGATGAGGTTTTCTTGTTGTTGTTCCTTTCCATCCTGTTCTTTTTCTTGTGCGACTCGGTCTTTTGTGCAAAAACTACCATCTTGATGTAAGTCATGTCAAAATTCAAGGTGGCTGTAAAAGCTTACTTGATGACTTAGCCCTCAAGGCCTTGTACAAGTTGGCAAACTCTAGCCCAATGTCAGGCAACATGTAGAGGCCATAGCTTGAAAGATGGGTGAACTTCAAGTGGTAATTCCAAATACTCATAGTCTCTTGCTTCAAGTTCTCAAACCCTTTGGCACATTATGTCTCGCATTTCAATAAGCATGAAATTGTCTATAATTAAAAGTCACAAATAATTCATCCTATACCGCCGGAGGAATATTATTTCCACTGGGCTCTTTCCACATCTCATATCATGAGGAGGCTATATATTTCAACTAATGTGATGCTAGTTCCAGTATCTCAGTTTCATTGGTAGAAATAAACCGAAGAGCCATTTCATATCATTAACAAACTTTTGGGATCCTCTTTGGGCTTGGTACTCGTGAACACCGGAGGATGCCATGTTATTTAGTTGTTGAAATTGAGATGCTACAACTTGGAAAAGCAATTCAATAAGTCCCCAAACATCTTCTTTGGAAGCACTTGTCCCGGGGGAGAATATTGGAGGTGGAACTGGTGTAGGCATTGGAGTAGGTGGAATTGGGAGGTGCCCTAGTTGATAGAGGACCTTGGCCCCGTGATTAGGCATCCATAACACTAGGTATCTCATTTGATGTCACTTCTAGAGAGACATCAGTCCTCTTGATTTTCTCGGTCTGTCTTTGGCAGAATTTTCTTTGAATTAAAAGCATGTGCGAATTAGATATCAATCTTTGAGTCAAGTTTTACTTCATGATCTAAATTATTGAAAAAGGGATAAAATTCTTAAATATCTATATAGTCTTTCAATTATAGATGTGGTCGACAACACACCGCTAAGAAGGACTCTCGTAGACACAACTCCAAAGTATCCTAGGACACTCTTAAACCTTAGGCTTGATATCAAAATTTTCATGCCCTAACCTTGAGGGTGAACACGACACTCGATACTTTAACTTGACCAAGCAGAACAATCTATGACATTGCCTTTCATAACTGATGCATGATTAAAAATATGAAAGCTTTTCTACCATTTCTTTTCATAACATGAGAAAATATTAAATAAAAAAATAGTTATTTATACACTTCATATGAATTCTCAATAGAAATGACAAAAACATAATGTAACTCACATGTTTATATGATGTTATAGGCTCAAAGGAATAAAAAGAGTTTCGGCAGTACGATCTAGCTTTACTTGAAAGAAATACAAGTATTTGTATTAACAGAAGAATACCCTGAAAATGAGAAAGCGATTACAATGACTGTGCTAAAGAGGGAGGTTCCTAGAGACGTTCCATGTCGTCCATAGTATCAATATAAACATCTATGTAAGTAATATAGCGCCTTCACAGAAGGACGTGAGTAAATAATGAAGAGTACTTCTCTGCAACGTAAGCTCCCTCACATATAAATGAGACAAGAACATAAGGGAAGTAATATGAGAGGACAAACACTTCAACTTTGTTAAAAAAAAATCACTTTTATTGCTTTTATCTTTGAAGAAGCTTGGCCAAACAGCCTATTAATCTTTTAGTGGGGAGTCCCTAGTTAGGGACATACATAGCCACTGTAACGACACGACCAGTTGCTTTGGGTTCTAGCACTATATTTTGTTATTTGAGGCTTTTAATATATCCATTGGATGTTTTATAAGTTGTGTCTGTCGTTGGTTATGGTTTCTGGGAGCTTCGGGAGAGTTTTGGAAGGAGAACTCTCGTTTTGGAAGTTTAAGCTGGAAGAGTTTATCAAGGTTTGACTTTTGAATAAACAACATCGGAATCGAGATTTGAGGGTTGTAATAGATTCATATTCTGATTTTGGACTTATGAGTATGTCCGAATTTGCATTTGGTGGTTCCTAGATTGTTTTGGCTCTATTTGGTGAAAGTTGGAAAGTTGAAAGTTTAGAAAGTTCTTATGTTTGATTGATAGTTAATCGGGGTCGGATTATTGTTCCATGAATTGGAATAGTTCAGCTTCATTATTTGGGGCATGTGTGCAAAATTTGGTGGCATTCCTAGTTGGTTTGATAGGAACTAGATGTTCGCTTCTATGTTAGAAATTTAAGTTTAAGATCATTTGAAATTCTTGAGTTTTGATGCTTGAGTCTTGATTTGATGTTGTTTGATGTTTTAAGCTTAAAGGCAAGTTTAGTTTAGGTTTATACACATTTTTGGATGATCGGATGGGGTTCCGAGGGGATCGGCTAAGTTTCGAGATAGTTTCGGACAATTTTTGTGAAGTTGTCCTTTTTGGTATTGGTGTTATCGCATTTTCAGACAACATCGCATTTAGGATGCTTGTGATAGCATTTGAGAGCTTTGCATATGTGGAGTAGGAGTCGCATTTGCGAAGGTTGAGTGCTCAGGTGGAGTTCGCATTTGCGATGAGTTGGTCGCATATGCGGACTCCGCATTTGCGAGTGTGATGACCCGGTAAGTCGTTTTGAGTGCTATCCTTCATTTATGCTTTTCGAGACCTCTCATCGCTTCATTCGATGTTTATTGATTAACGTGCATGGTCCATGCCATTTTCTGGAAAGCTTTTACGTAAAATATTGAAAAAAATATGATTTTTGACTTAAAATAAGGCTAGTGCTAACCACGATCAACGTTTGAGGTAAACGATCTCAGATCGGTATTTTGATGATTCCGGTAGGTTTATATGATTTTTTTGACTTGTACACACATTTGGTTGGGCCGCGGGAAGACTCGAGCGTGTTTCGGTGCACTATGTGAAAGATTGTGAAAAATGAGTTTTTAAATTGAAATCTTGAGTTATGATGATTAATTCTTGTTATTTGATGTTATTTTGATGATTTTAGGTTGTGAGTGAGTTTATATAATGTTATTACACTTGTGTTCTTGTTCGGATTGGAGTCCGGGGGGCTCGAATAAGTTTCGGACCATTTTTGGACATGTGGAAATGGTGGTTTTTCTGCTAGTGCATCAGTGCTTCGTGATCGAAGCCAATATCGCGATCGCGAAGGGAAAAATTGGGGTTGGGGCTGGATACACTACACGAACGCAAGAGGTGGATCACGAATGCGAAGGCTTGGGGGACTGCCCTTTGAGAACGCGTAGGCTTGGTGAATGTTTAGGGAGCGCAGATGGTCCTTCATCGCGAATGCGACCCCTGGGACGCGAACGCAAATGCTTGACTAGGGAAATGCCTTCGCGAATACAATGAAGACTTCGCGAACGCGAAAGCCAACAGCCAGTGTGCTTTGCAAATTGATGGTAGGCTAGAATCACATGTTTTAGTCATAGTTTGCACTCTAGTTACTACATTTTATTTGCATTTGAGGTTAAATGTTAGTGTATTGCACTTATTATGTATTTTATGCCTTGCACGAAGTGATTCCAAGTTAGAAAGATAATTTGAAACTATATCCAATAACGTGGAGCTTTGAAGTCTAAGTGGAAGATCGAGAATTAAAGCCGAGATCGCATTCGAGGGTCGAGGACCAAGCCTGGATATCAAAAACTGAAGTTTGAACTTCACTCTGAGAAGAAAACCACATCCGTGGCACGTGGAGTGGCGTGGGGCGTCGCATCTGTACCTTTGTGCTGCCTGTTGATAGTTTAAGCTCTCTGGAAATCCCCACTAATGCCCCGCATGGCGCATCGCCCCATGTGGTGCCTCTGTTCAATTTTTACAGAGCCAATGTCCTATTTTGGCTGGGAGAAGGTGGTTTTGTCTGGGCCCGACCCTACTTACTATAAATACATGGAAAAATGTTATTTTTTGGAATTTTGACATATAATCGACCTAAGGAGGCTATGGAAGAGTTGGAGGAGCAAAAGCCAGAGATTTCATCATTCCTTCCTCACTCAAGACCCGAGTTTGGATTGAATATATGTTTTCCTTTATTTTAATCACATTTGTTATGAATTACTCCAAACCTATGGAGTAGTTCCTTTTAGGGTTTCATGGATTTGGTGTATTGATATTTTTTTTTTTGTGTGGATTATAACTCTAGTTTTATGCATTGAAGCATTTTCGGATGACTTAGTTGTTGCATCTATATTCATTTGTTCATGTAATCGAGAGAGACATAACTTGTGATATCTTTGCATTATATTGTTGGTTGAGTTCATTAATTCTTCTTAGTAATCAAAAGAGGCCAGTTTAATCATTAATTAAACCTAGTTAGGAGGATAATCGAGAGAGGTTCTCCTGAAGACCAATCCACTATGCAGTTTTGCATATCTTCACCGAGCTTAAATTGGTTCATCTTGTGAGGTTGAGACTTAATCGAGAGAGGAGTTTCTACTAAACGTTCTAGAAACAACAATAATACTATTTAACTTTAATCCCTGTGGATATGATATTTTACTATACTATATTTGATTAGCAAGCATAATTTTAAGTGGTGTTTTGCGCTAGTCAAATTTTGGCACTATTGCCGGGGATTGGCAATCAATAGTGTTTGAAATAGTTTGTAGTGTTCAAAAATTTTTCTTTAATTTTTATTTTTCTCATTTTACATTTGTTGTTTTTTTTACTGTGCGCGGGGCTACAGGTTAGATTGGTGCGTGACTCGAGCTTCTGGGAATGAAGTAATACCATACGAATCAGAGATGAAAAAACAACTACGATAGCTGAGGAAGGAAAGAAGTCTCACTGAGATGTTAGAAAAGGTTGGACAATCCTCAACCAAAGGAACTATGGCTGGAGACGGTGATGAGATTGTAGATTTGGCTGCAAGAGAGGTGGCCCAACAATGAGAAAAAGCTGCAAGAGATGCTGAGGAAGTAGCTATTAGAGATGCATAGATTATGTATGAAGAAGAGAGAGCTCGAAAAATTGCTCAAAATCAACCCTTGGATGTAGACCAATTCGAAAACATACCTCCCCGGCATGGAAGATAACTGGGCGATTATACTAGACCGATCTACAACCAAGGATTATCAAGTGTGAGACAACCTCCGGTTGCAGCTAACAATTTCGAGTTGAAGCAAGGGTTGCTTCAAACCCTTCAGAACTGTTGTGTCTTCAGAGGGAAGACGAACGAAGATCCAAATACACATCTGATTGACTTTGAGGAGATTATGAACACCTTTCAATACAATGGAGTGTCACAAGATGCAATGTACTTAAGGGAATTCCCTTGCACACTTAAAGATGATGCAAAGCAGTGGCTTTGAAGCTTGCCCACAGGATCATTTAGAATGTAGGATGAGATGACCAAAAAAATTTTTGATAAATATTTCTCATCAGCTAAGACAGGCAAGTTTAGAAGAGAAATCCATAACTTATGCCAGAAAGAAACCGAGATTGTTTTTGAAGCTTGGGAGAGGTTTAAGGAGATACTCAGAAAGTATCAACATAGCGGAATTGAACTCTATGCAACTACAACACTTTTGGGATGGATTGACACTTGCCTCACATAGAACTTTGAGAAATGCAGCTGGAGGCCCGTTGATGAAGAAGACTCTAGAGGAGATAGTTATAATTCTTGATGAGTTGTCTGAAGATGGAAATAAGTGGCCCTCTGAGAGTGCTGAAAGAAGAAAATCAACTGGTGTTCACCAAGTTGATGCTAATACATCTGTGCAAGCACAACTTGATGCTATGACTAAGGAAATAAGGAAGCTGGCCTTGGCGACACCGTGCGATATATATGGAAGAGGACACCCTACTCATGAGTGTCAAGCCTCAACTGAGGAAGCGAATACTGTGGGGAATTATAACTTTAATTCTATGGGTCAAAAGCACCCCGGTTTTTCATGGAGTTCACCTAGGGGTACCGCAAATCCATGGCAACAAAACAATCCCAGATTTCAGGGACAAGGAGCCCCTTGTTTTGTGAATCAGCCGAGGTCGCAATTTCAGCCTCAACAGTCTAATCAGCCTGGTCTAGAAGATCTAATGAAGGCCTTCATTGTCAAGACAGACGAGAGGCTAGATTCTCATGGAGCAGCCATCAAAGAACTTGGCACATCTTTTCGAAACTTGGAGAGGCAAGTGGGACAAATTGCAATAATATTATATGAGAGGGTTCCAGGAACTCTCCCCACTGATACTGAGAGAAATCCCAAGGAAACGGTGAATGCTGTGACCTTGAAAAGTGGTCATATGTTGAAATATCCCACCCACAAGCCAAAAAGTTGTGATACCTAGAAAAGAAAGTAGGGAGCAGCTAAAAAATGAGGTTGATAACAAGAAGAAAGTCAAGAAGACATCAGAGAAAAATAAGAAGGGAGAAACTTCAAGAAGGGAGGAACATGATGAGAGTGAGCATATGCATGCTTTACCTTTTCCTCAAAAGCTATATAGAGAAAAGTTGGACAAGCAGTTTGAGAGATTTCTAGATATGCTGAAACAGGTTCATGTAAATTTACCATTCACATAAGTGCTCTCACAAATACCGGCTTATGCCAAATTCTTGAATGAGATCCTGACAAAGAAGAGGAAAATAGAAGAGACTTCAGTGGTCAAGCTCACAGAGCACTGCAGCGCGATGTTACAAATAAAATCCCACAAAAGTGTGGAGATCCAGGGAGTTTTACTATACCTTGCTCTTTAGGAAATATAAATTTTGATAAGTCTTCATGTGATTCTGGTACCTCAATTATTCTAATGCCTTTGTCTATTTATAGGAAACTAGAGAATGAGATTAGAGAGATAAGGTCTGCACCAATATCTTTGCAGCTGGCAGACCAAACGACTCTAATACCCGAGGGGATAGTGGAAGATGTGTTACTTCGGGTGGATAAGTTCGTATTTCCTGTAGATTTTATAGTGGTGAAAATAGAGGAAAACAAGGAGGTCCCCCTCATCCTAGGAAGACCATTCTTAGAAACGGGAAGAGAAATATTAGATATACAAGAAAGAAAACCCATGCTAGAGTGGGTGAGGAGACTACAACTTTCAAGATGGATGTAGAAAAAGGGGCACAAAAGGAAAAACCAGCTGCAAGTGTTGAGTGGAAAGTGAAGGGTTCAAAAGGGAAGGCTATAGTGAGTGAGAAAGATAAGTGTGGGTGTACCCCAAGAAGGTTGAGAAGAAGCCGTCTGCATGGATGTGTGCACCAGTTCGGGCGTGAAGAATGACGTCCGACTTTGACTCAGACCCCGCTAGATATTCAGGAAAGTTTCCTCTACCTTATGCATTTTAATTGTGTGTCATGGAGACATACCACAATTTAAAGTGTGGGGTGGGGTATATATTTGTATATATGTCATGGGCGGCTTTCCAGCCATGCCCCACGACCACTTGGACGCGTCCCATGGTGTCCTAGCAAGCCTCCCAATGCCTAGAGCCATGGACGGCCCTGTGGTCTTGGCTGCGCCAAGTGAAAAGCGCGCATGTGCCTCTGTCGCCCCACCGATAGTCCTCTCCACCGCCAGCCACTTGAAGATACCAGCAGTGCCACTCGCGCAGGCCGTGATGCCAAATACAAGGTTCTCGACAATGGTCCTGTTTCTACCTTGTAGAAAATTAAGTCCTTTTCATTGTAAATATAGAGTAGTTTTGGTTTATTTTTTTTAAGCATTCTTAAGATGGATCAAGCAATCAAACTTTCTAGCAAGCAAGCAACTCTCAGTACTAGTGTCTCTCCCCCTCAACACCGTGTTGTCTTTCTATAATAGCTTTCATCAATGTAATCAAGCTTTCTTAACATTGGTTTTCCCGTACGGCAGTGACAATCTAGTCTAGCGTACGGAGGGAACCTCAGTTAGAAGATAGTAAGTACATAGGCATCGGTTCCTTAGCCTTACATCGCCCTTCCAAGGAATCTCAGGAAAGCACCCTGTAAAAGTTGGTATCAGAGCCTAAGCTCGACAGCGGATGAGGGAACACATTGTCATTGCCACAATTTCTGACCATGGTGAATCATGGGGATCGCATCGCGGCCCTTGAAGAGACGATTAACGTATTACGGCCCAAGTCGATACAGTGCCTGAACTAAGAACCAGCCTAGTGCAAAGGTTGGATGACCTAGACGCAGAATGCTGCAGGCCAAATTTGACATAGAAAACATCAGTCACGACTCTGAAGGAGACCGGCAAACGGCAGCCACAGAGGAAACCAGAATTTTTGGTAAATTTGAGGGCCTCCAATAGGAGCGTGCCGAGGATTTAGCCTACGGGGCACAAGAGGCGGAGGAGGTGACTTCCATGCAACATACTTTAAACAACTTGACAGGCCAGTTCAATGTTGTCAATGCTGCTCTACAAGGCCTACTTCGAGGAGGCAGAAACCAAATTGGGGGTACTATAAACCTCGCTCCCGTGGTACAAAAACTGAAAATTCCTAAGCCAAAACCATAATGTAGAGCTCAGAATGCCATAAAATTGGAAAACTTCATCTTCGACATCGCACAGTACTTCGATGCCATGGGGGACCTAGAAGAAGCTAAGAAGGTAGAAACTACTACCATGTATCTTCAGGGTGATGCTAAACTCTGGTGTTGGGTGGAAGTACGAAGCCATCAGGGCCAGTGAAGATGCTCTCGAGACATGGGCAAAACTGAAGGCAGCCATACGCCTACAGTTCTCTTCTGAAAATATTGAGTACAATGCAAGGAGAAAGCTACGGGAGCTACGCCAGACCAAATCAGTGCGGGATTACGTGCGAGAATTCTCTGCACTCATGCTGAGCATACGTGACATAGGTGACAAAGACAAACTCTTCACAATACTGGAAGGGTTGAAACCTTATGCCTATATGGAGCTCCAAAGACAAAGGGTAGACACTTTACCCAAGGCGATCCAAGCAGCGAAGTGCCTTGGGGACTATCAAGAGGAAGCTCGGAAAGATAGGCCTCAACAGCATGTCTAAGGGGAATACAAAGGGGGCCAACCTAGCACTGGTGGCCCTAGCAGAAGTGGAGGAGATTGGAGTTCAACCAAATCTTAGGCTCCCTCCTCAAGCACTACTAGTGCTGCATCTAACAACAACGATATGGGGAGAAAATCCCCTTCAGGATGCCGTCATTTGAGCAAGCCACATTGGAATAATGAATGTCCACATGCACAGATGAACGCCCATCATGATTTTGATGATGGGACAGATGACGACTTCGATGATGCTGACCAGACAAAACCAGTAGGTGCTTTCAATGCAATTGTTGGCTCCATTTCTGAGGCCTTAGTAGGAACCAGTGCTGGTATTCGTAAGAAGAAGGACCCATGCCCAATCACCAAGAAAGGGAAAAAGAAGGCGGATGAGAGGACTCCTCTTAAATAAGAGAAAACCTTAATGTTCGTCGAGATGAAGGTAAATGGCAAGCTCATTCGGGTGATGATAGACACGTGTGCTACACACAACTACTTAGCCTCGACTTAGGTGGAGCGCCTTGGTCTAGTTGTAGGAAAGGACCTGTACCATATGCTGACATGCTACTGATGATTGGAGCAAGCAGGCTAAGCCCTGCATTATCCCGTGCATGCCCATAAAGATGGCTGCTGAGAACATCTCGGCCTTAGAATTGAAGAAGGGGGTCAAAAGAAATGAACCTATGTTCTTGGCTATCCTCTGTATTGAAGATATAGAATGCTCCTCGGGTTCCCTTCCTACACCCGTGAAGGAGCTGCTATTGGAGTTTAAAGACGTCATGCCACAGGACATGCCAAAGCGACTCCCGCCTAGGCGCATTACGGACCATGAGATTGAGTTGGTGCTGGGTGCGAAGCCACCCGCCCGAGCGCACTATAGAATGTCACAACCCGAACTCACCGAGCTTCGGAGACAGTTAACAGAAATGCTAGACACAGGGATCATTGTACCCTCCAAACACCATACTAGTCCCTTGTGCTATTCCAAAAGAAACATGATTTTAGCCTACGACTCTGTGTGGATTACTGGGCTCTAATCAAAATCACCATGAAGAACAAGTAACCTATTCTGCTAATGGCAGAATTGTTCGATAGGCTGGTTGGTGCGACGGTGTTCACCAAAATAGACCTGAAGACAGGTTATTGGCAAGTCCGGATTGCGGAGGGTGATGAACACAAGACGACCTGTGTGACAAGATATGGGTCGTACGACTACCTGGTTATCCCATTCGGCTTGACTCACACTCCAACGACATTTTGCACCCTGATGAACCAAGTCTTCCGAGTGTACATTGACGAATTTGTGGTGGTGTACTTGGATGACATTGTGGTTTATAGCCAAACGCTGGAAGAACACCTGGAGCACTTACAGAAGGTCCTAGCCCGATTGCGGGAGCACGAGTTATATGCAAAGCTATCTAAGTGCTCCTTTGCTCGAAAATAGATTGACTTCCTCGGACATGTCATCGAAGAAACGCGGATCAAGATGGACCAACAGAAGATTCAGGCTATCACAGATTGGCCACCGCCTAAGGATATCCACGCCTTGAGGGTGTTCCTTGGCCTATGCAACGTCTACCAGTGATTTGTGAAAATTTACCCCCTCATCGCAGTGCCATTGACAGAACTCCAAAAGAAGGTCACGCCTTGGGATTGGGGACCCAAGCGAGCAGAGGCCTTCAACGCATTGAAAGCGGCTATGTATAATGGCCCCGTCTTGGCCCTCCCTAATTTGGCCAAGCCGTTCGAGGTACAAACGGATGCCTCTGACTATGCCCTTGGCAGAGTCCTGCTACAAAAAAGGCATATAGTAATGTACAAGAGCCGGAAGCTGAAGGATTCAGAGCAGCGCTATTCTGCCTATGAGAAAGAACTATTGGCCGTCGTTCATTGCTTACTCCTTTGGATGCACTATCTACTAGGAACCCTATTCGTTGTCAAGACAGACAACAGAGCTGTTAGCAGTTTTATGACCCAGCCGTAGCTGAATGACCGACAGGCTAGGTAGTAGGAACTCCTAATTGAATTTCACTTCAACCCGTTATAGCGAGGTGGGAAGACTAATCATATTGCTGATGAGCTTAGTCGGAGAGCTGATCTAGCATCAGTGTGCCTACTCGCCACCCTAAGGGGGAGCGAAGTAGCCACCACCATAAAATACCAAATACATAAACTACTCATCAAGGATCCTACTGCACAGTATTTTGTTGATTTGGTTGGACAGGGCAAGACTCGCCTGTTCTACATGGAAGATGGTTTCCTAAAAGTGAAAGGGAATTGACTTTATGTTCCTAAAGGAGGAGATATGTGAAGGACTCTTATGACGGAATGCCACGATACTTTGTGGGCCGGTCATCCCGGTGAAGAACGTACCATGGCATTACTTCACCGCGCATATTATTGGCCTCAAATGGCTGATGACGTCGCTCAGTATGTGAAGACTTGTCTAGTATGTCAGAAGAACAACTCGGACCGCTTGACATAAGGGGACTCCTGGAACCACTAGCTATCCCAAAGAGACCTTGGGAAAGTGTTTTCCTGGATTTCATAACCCGATTGCCCAAGGTCGGAGATCTCACAACTATCTTGGTTGCGGTGGATCGATTTTCCAAGTATGCTACATTTATAGTTGCCCCATAATACATATAAGAAGAAGATATAGCTAAACTCTTCTTCTCTCTTGTCGTCAAATATTGTGGCCTTCCTAAAGACATTGTTAGTGATCGCGACCACACTTTACTAGATATTTTTGGACCCAACTCTTTAAGTGCCTCGGGTCAAAATTGAGTCACAGCTCAAGTTTCCACCCATAATCTGATGGCCAGATGGAGCGATTCAATGGCATGTTGGAGGAATATCTCTGCCACTTTGTAACTGAATCGCAGAAGAATTGAGGGAAGCTTCTAGATGCTGCTCGGATGTGTTTCAATTTACAAAAGAGCTCTAGTACAGACAAAATCGCTTTTGAAATTGTTACCGGACAACAACCGCTACTGCCACACACTGTGAGCGCACCAAACATGTCAAAATCTCCTCGAGCTACTAGCTTCTCAAAATAATGGAAACAAAATTCGGAGATAGTGCGGAGCTATCCTGTAAAAGCCCAAAAGCGGATGAAGAGGCATGCTGATCAAACTGGTCGCTTTATTAAATACCAAGTAGGGGACAAAGTGATGGTCAAAATCTGAAAGTGGTACTTGTTTGATGGGGTCTATGACCCTCGCCTATTGCAAAAATACATTGGATCCTTGTCTACTAAAAGACGCATTGGGAAAGTTGCACACCGGGTGGATACCCCAGCCTGGTGAAAAATACATCTCGTCTTCCATGTCAGTCTTTTGAAACCTTTTCGGGAAGACATGGAGGATCCTTTACAAAGACAACTTACAATACCCAGTATTCGAGGCCCCAATTCAACAGGAAAAAGTCGAGTTCAAGTTATTCTCGATGATGTGATTCATGCCTCAAGGAAATATCACCAAAAGTTCTTGGTGAATGGCAGGGCTGTGATGCAGAGGAGAATACTTGGGAGAGGGGAACAAACCTCAAAGCCTACAAGAGCCTTATTGATGATGATCTTGGAAGTAAGGTGCCGACAACGTCGCTAACATAGGTGGGGGAGAATGTCATAGACGGCTTTCCAGCCACGCCCCATGACCCCTTGGATGTGTCCTATGGCATCCTAGCAAGCCTCCCAATGGCTAGTACCATGGAGCCCTTGCCAGCACCTAGCCGCAGGCAGATGCCAGCAGCGCCGCGCATGCAGACAATGCCCCGCGCGCATACTGTGATACTAAAGACAAGGTTGCTGACAACGGACCTGATTCTACTTGTAGAAAACTAAGTCCTTTTCATTGTAAATATAGAGTAGTTTTATTTCGTGTACTTCTATTATGTTCCTCTATCTTATTTAGGTCAAGTATTGTAACTTTAGTTTATTTTTTTAAGCATTATTAGTGGGGATCAAGCAATCAAACTTTCTAGCAAGCAAGCAATTCTCTGTACTGGTGTCTCTCCCCCTCAACCCCATGTTTCCTTTCTGTAATAGCTTTTATTATGCAATTAAGCTATCTTTCATTCTCAATTCTCTTTTATGTTCTCTCAATTGCTCTTGACATTGGTTTTCCCGTACGGCACTGACAATCTAGTCTAGCATTCGGAGGGGACCTCAGTTGGCGGATAGTAACTACACTGACATCGGTTGCTTAGCCTTAGGTTTCCCTTCTAAGGAATCTCAGGAAGGCGCCGCGTAATAGTATATATGTTAGTTTTAGTTTTTCTTTTGTTAGTTTGAGTAGTTAGAAGATAGAAAAGTTGGAAAAAACATAAAATATTTATTAAAAAATGGATTTTTCCCGATGATGGATATCATCGACAGGTTTCTTGAGGGATTAAAGTTGAAAGAAAGACAAAAAGATTTTCTTTTCTAAGATAGTGTACTAATTCCCCCTTGTTTTTTCTTTGTGCCGCGGTTCTTTTCCAAAGGTTTTGTTTGAACCAGGTGTAGTTAGTTTTTATTTTTGTTAGTAGTAGATATCTTGTGCTATGGTTTGAATGGAAGCAATATCTCTTGACTTTATTATGCCTTGAGAATAGTAAGTACTTTAGTTGTGAAGCTTAGGCTGAGTTTTTGACTCTTGTGCATGTATCTTAAGTTGTATGATCTTGACTTTGCTTGACTGCTTTGACTAGAGTGTCTTGATGAGTCTGATCCTAAGTGAGTTACGTGCCATTTATGTGTGAGGTTTTGGATTATTCTGTGCAATGCACTTGATGACTAGAACTTGCCACGTGTGTTTGCAAAGCGAAATATTAGTTTTTCTCAGTCTTGTAAGTGATATAGACATTTCTTTGTTGAGCCAGATATATGTATTACCCACCTAATTGTTATGTATCGTAGTTAACCCCTTTGAGCCTGTAATCCTATTTCTTTGGCAACCACATTACAAGTCCTACCCATTTGTTTGAATTGACTATCTATTTGAACCTTTTCACCTATCGTGAGCACTTGAATTTTTTACGAACTTTGTAAAAGTTAAAATGTGGGGTGTTGATTTTGATTTTGAGTGGAACTATTGAATTAAGGAGAAAGGTGCACTGTTTTGAAAAAGTGAGAGCCACTTAAATTGAATTAAAAAAAAAAAGAAAAATAGTTGTATTGTTGTGAAACATATTCTTGGATGAGTGGTAAATCTTGATGTATTTGTGCTTAAAGAAGTAGGGAGTTAATATTTATTGATTTGAAGGTGGAGTCACGGTTTGACATAGGTGTGGGGTTTTGAATGTTAAGTTGTATGCATTAAAGTGCTTAGGGAGATGTAGTCACTCTTATATCTACACATACCCTACCCGTCTCTCAGCCTACATACAACCAATTTACTACTTGATCCTTGACTGAATAGACTCAATTAGTGGAGTAGTACACTATGGGAAAACCGATGGTGCGTCGTGTGTGGCACATGAATGTTGTTTTTGAGAGTGAGCGGATTCTTTCTATCTTGAGTTCCTAAGTGTTACTTAAATTTATTGTGTGTGGAACTACTCTCCATTGTTGTGTGAGGGAACTTGATTCACGAAGGAAAGGTAATATCATTGACTTCTATGTTAGAGTAAGTGAGCAGGTTGTGAAAATTGCGTGGTACTTGTGAGTCAAATCTTGACACAAGGAGGTTACGTTATCATGCTTAATCTATTTTAAATATTCTTGGTGTGATGTGTTAGGAGAATTGTTTAAAAATGTCATGTCTATATAAAGTGTAATTTGATTGCTCGAGGACGAGCAATGGTTTAAGTGTGGGGTGTTGGGGGATATATTTGTATGTATGTATGTACTTTAGTTTTAGTTTGTCTTTTGTTAGTTTGAGTAGTTAGAAGATAGAAAAAAAATTGAAAAAAAACATAAAACAATTTTAAAATTTTTGACTTTTCCCGACGATGGATATCATTGACAAGTTTCTCGAGGGACTAAAGTTGAATGGAAAAGAAAAGAAAATTTTCTTTTCTTAGATAGCGTACTAATTACCCCTTGGTTTTTCTTTGCGTTGCGGTTCATTTCCAAGGGTTTTGTTTGAACCGGGTGTAGTTAGTTTTTATGTTGTTAGTAGTAGGAATCTTGTGCTGTGGTTTGAATGGAAGCAATATCTCTTGACTTTATTATGCCTTGAGAATAGTAAGTGCTTTAGTTGTGACGCTTAGGCTTAGTTTTTGACTCTTGTATAAGTACCTTAAATTGTATGATCTTGACTTTACTTAACTAGTTTGACTAGAGTGTCTTGATGAGTCCGATCTTGAGTGAGTTATGTGCCATGTGTGTGTGAGGTTTTGTGTTATTTTGTGCAATGCATTTGATGTCTAGAACTTGTCCCGTGTATTTGTAAAGCGATATAGTAGTTTTATTTAGTCTTGGAAGTGAGATAAGCATTTCATTGTTGAGCCAGATATATGTATTACCCACCTAATTGTTATGTATCGTAGTTAACCCCTTTGAGCCTGTAATCCAGTTTCTTTGGCAACCACATTACAAGTCCCACCCATTTGTTTGAATTGACTATCTATTGAACCTCTTCACCTATCGTGAGCACTTGAATTTGTTATGAACTTTGTAAAAGTTAAAGAGTGGGCTGATGGTTTGAATTTTGAGTGGAACTATTGAAATAAGGAGAAAGGTGCATTGTTTTTAAAAAGTGAAAGCCAATTGAATTGAATAAAATAACAGAAAAATAGTTGTATTGTGTGAATAATATTCCTGGATTAGTGGTAAATCTTGATGTATTTGTGCTTAAAAAAATAAGGAGTTAGTGTGTATTGATGTGAAGGTGGAGTCACGGTTTGACATAACAGTGGGGTTTTGAATGTTAAATCGTATGTATTAAAGTGCTTAGGGAGGTGTAGTCACTCTTATATCCACATGTATCCTACCCATCCCGCAGCCTACATTACAACCAATTGAAGTCCTACTTGCTTAATCTATTTTAAATATTCTTGGTGTGATGAGTTAGGAGAATTCTTTAAAAGGTCGTGTCTATATAAAGTGTAGTTTGATTGCTCGAGGACGAGAAATGGTTTAAGTGTTTGGGTGTTGATGGTAGGCTAGAATCACGTGTTTTAGTCATAGTTTACAATTTAATTACTACATTTTATTTGTGTTTGAGCTTAAATGTTAGCATATTGCACTTATTATGTGTTTTATGCCTTGCAATAAGTGATTCCGAGTTAAGAAGATAATTTGAAATAATGTGGAGCTTTGAAGACTGAGTAGAAATTCGAGAATTAAAGCCGGGATCGCGTTCGGGGGTCGAGGACCAGGCCTGGATATCAAAAATCAAAGTTTGAACAACACTTTGAGAAAACACCACACCCGTGGCGCATGGAGCGGCACGTAGGGCGCCGCATCTGTACCTTTGTGCTGCGTGTTGAAAGTTCAAGCTCTCTGAAAATCCCCACTAATACCCCGCATGGCGCGTCACCCCATACGGTGCGCCTGTATAATTTTTACAAAGCCAATGTCCTATTTCAGCTAGGAGAAGGTGATTTCGTCTAGGCCCGGCCCTATTTGGTATAAATACATGGAAAAATGTCATTTTCTGGACTTTTGACACCTAATCAACCTAAGGAGGCTAAAGAAGAGTTGGAGGAGCAAAAACACATGGATTTTATCATTACTTCCTCACTCAAGACCCGAGTTTGGATTGAATTTATGTTTTTCTTTATTTTAATCATTTTTGTGATGAGTTACTCCATATCTATGGAGTAGTTCCTTTTAAGGTTTGATTGATTTGGTGTATTGATATTTGTTTGTGGATTATAACTCTAGTTTTATGCATTGAAGTGTTTTTGGATGACTTAACTATTGCATCTATAGTCACTTGTTCATATAATCGAGAGAGACATAACTTGTGATATCTTTGCATTATATTGTTGGTTGAGTTCATTAATTCTTCCTAGTAATCGAAAGAGGCTAGTTGAATCATTGATTAAACCTTGTTAGGAGGATAATCGAGAGAGGTTCTCCTAAAGACCAATCCACTACGCATTCTTGCATATCTTCACTGAGCTTAAATTGGTTCATCTTGTGAGGTTGAGACTTAATCGAGAGAGGAGTTTCTACTAAACGTTTGAGCTAATAATTGAGTGAATTAGAGAGACTCGCTTGAACATTAGAAGTGAATTATCTAAAGTTAGATCCCAAATAATTATCTTGCACCTATCCTATCAAAACCCTATCTTCTCCCACTATCAAAACCCTATCTTCTCCCATTGATGTCTTTCTTTGCTTATTCTTTGCTTCGATTGTCATTAGTCAATTAGTCTAGATTCTTAGTTAATTTTAGTAGAAATTCACATAAATCTCAACTGTTGATCATCTTGCATAGCATCAAGCTAGAAACTACAATAATATTATTTAACTCTAATCCATGTGGATAGGATATTTTACTATACTATATTTGATTAGCGAGAACAATTTTAAGTGGTGCTTTGCGCTCGTTACGAATGCAGCAGGTGCTTCGTGAACGTGAAGAACACCTGACGCCTAGCTAACTGAAAGTCGGGACTTCATTATTCTTCACCATTTTTGAAACCTATGGCTCGGACTAGAGAGAATTTTAAGTGATTTTCATCCTAAGTTCATTGGTTAGTGATTTTCAACTAATTTTGATATGTTTCCATAATCACCCATTGATTTTTAACCTTTACTTTAGTGATTTCAAAGTAGAAATTAGGGGTTTTGGGTAAAATTTAGGAATTGGAGATAATTGAAATTTAGACCTCGAATTGAGGTCGGATTTTGAAACAAATCACATAACAGGTTGGGGGGGGGGGTGAATGGGTAATCGAAATTTGGTCGAAATCTCGAATTTTGACCAAGTGGGCCTAGGATTGACTTTTGTTGACTTTTTCAATTTAGTTAAAGATTGAACTTTTTTCACTCATGGATAGTTTCTAAAGCTTGTTTTGAATTGTTTGAACTATATTTGGCTAGATTCGATTGATTTGGAGGCTTATTCTAAAGGAAAAGACTTGGTTGATTGTTGATTGATTGCGGAAAGATGTAAGTGTCGTGTTTAACCTTGACTTGAGGGAATTAGGACTCGATTGGTCTATTTGTGACTTGATTTATGTGTGGGGACGGTATATATGCAAGGTGGCGAGTGTATATGTGTTGTCATGGATTAAGCATGTGGGTTGGGATATTTAGTTGTTGTTTTCAATTACTTCATGCCTTTATTTATTCCATGTTACTACGTGTTAAATGCTTTAGTTGTTACTCGCCCTTACTTGTTAAATTTATGCTTATGCTCATTGCATGCCTTATTTTTCTACATGTTTCCATGTATCCGTGTATTTATTTATTGACTGCCTTTACTTGCTTGTGTTATTGTATCTTTTTAGTTAGTTGCTTTTATCCGTCTTATGCTATTATTTGTTTAATTCCCTTATTTGTTTAACAGTGAAGTACGCCGTAGTTGGTTGTAGTTTTGTAGATACATGTTATATAGTTGGGATCGGGTTGCACCCTGCAACAGATATTGATATTATTGTTTGGGATCGGGTTGCATGTCTCAATAGATATTGATATATTATTTGGGATCGGGTTGCACGCTGCAACGGATACTGTTATTATTGCTTGGGACCGGGTAGCACGACGCAACAATATTTGTATATATATATATATATATATATATATAAAATTGTGGATCAGATTATGCGCTGCAACGGAGAAGACGTTTTGACTATTCTTAATTGTTGGCTCTGTATCCATGTTGTATTGAGAATTTGAGCATAGATGTTATTCTAGGGCCCTCTGTTGTGTATTTATTGTTCTGGTTTTTTGTAAACTATTGTTTCCTCTATTTCTGCTATTGTTTTTACTTGTACTTGTACAAGTTTATTGTGAGTGCCTTGTTATAGCCTCATCACTACTTCGTCGAGGTTAGGCTCGGCACTTACGGAGTACATGGGGTCGGTTGTACTCATATCATATTTCTGCACTTCTTGTGCAGATTCTGGTGTTGGTCCCAGTAGCTGTTAGTGGAGGCTCGCTCGGACCGTCTTTACACGGAGACTCGCTTGGACCGTCTTTACACGGAGACTTGAAGTAGAGCTGCAGGACATTCGCAGACCCTGAAGTCCCTTTTTATTTCCTTGTATTGTTTATTTCATTCAGACAGTCGTATTTTTCATTTCAGACCTTGGCTGTTGTATTTTGTTATAGTAGCTCATGTACTTGTGAAAATTGATTTCGAGAGTAGATTAGATAGCATATTTGGGTTTATTATTTATTTACATTCTACAGCTTTGCTTTTAATTAACTTATTTTAAAAATTGTTAAAATGAATGTTGTGTAGCTATTGTTGGGTTGCCTAGCAAGTGAGCAATAGGGGCCATCATGGTCCCATTGTTAGGATTTCCGGGTCGTGACAAGTTGATGTCAGAGCACTAGGTTGCCTGGGACTCACGCGTTATGAGCAAGCTTAATAGAGTCTAGAGGATTGGTACGAAGAAGTCTGTACTTATCTTATGTAGGCTATAAGGCGTTAGAAAAATTTCACTTCTTTCATTCTTTATCATGCTATTTTATTCTATCATTGAGTTATAATGGTTTTATTCTTATTCTCTCACAGATAGTGAGGACACGCAGAACATCCAAAACTGACCAGGAGCCAGAGCCCCAGGTTGCAACCACTACCAGGGGTAGGGGCCGAGGCCGAGGTAGAGCCATAGGAAGAGGTAGAACTCAACCTAGAGCATGCTCGACATAAGCTATAGCAGCGCCTCAGATCGAGTAGGAGGAGGAGACTCCTGTTTGGACTACTCTAGTTGGGCCAGCTCAGGTTTCCACTCTCGTACTTCACGATCCCAAGCGTGGCCCATGCTGATGTTTTTCCTGTAGCACCAGTCGTTTCTCATGTTGGGGGAGGATCCCAAACTCCCGCCACTCACACTCCAGAGTAGATGGCCCACGGATATCGGACTCCAATAGTTAGCTTGTTGGAGCAGTTCAGCCTGCTATTGCTACACAGCCCGGGGAGGGACACACAATGTCGTCCGAGGGGCTAAAGAGTTTGGACAAGTTCACTAAGCTATTTCCTATTCAATTTGGTGATACACCTTTTGAACACCCACATTATTTCTTAGACTGCTACCATGAGGTATTGCGCAACATGGGTATACTGGAGTCCAATGGAGTCGACTTCGCAGTGTTTCAGATGCATGGCTCCGCCAAGAGCTCGTGGCAGGAGTATGTTGGGATAGACCAGCAATCATCTCCACTTACTTGGGATCAGTTCTCACAGTTATTCTTAGAGAAGTTCATCCTCTTCTATCTGAGGGAGGAGTACCGTAGCCAATTTGAGCGCCTCCAGCAGGGTAGCATGACTCTTACCCAGTACGAGACCAGATTCGTGGATTTATCTGGACATGCAGTTGTCTTGATCCCTACTGAGAGGGAGAGGGTGACGATATCTATAGATGGACTTACTTATGGTATCAGGCTACAAATGGCAGAGAGACTTATGATGATATTTCTTTCACTCGAGTTGTAAGATCGCTAGGCGGATCGAGAGGATACATGGTCAGGGTAGAGAGGTGGCATCGAGAAGAGGCCTCGTCATTTTGGTGGTTCCAGATGTACCGTTATTGATTGTGGATGTTCCCTTTATCATTGTTTGACTTCCTTAGATGATATTTGACTAGGTTTTGATCATTTTGGGGAGTGTTTCTAAGGAAGACAATTTTAGATTGTGGAATTTGTTCCAGAATGAGGTAAATGTCTTATCTAGCTTTGTTAAGGGAGTTTTTTCCTAATAAAATGACATTGTGTGCTACATGCGGGGGTGATGCATATGCGAGGTAATGAGCGTATGCATGTGCTAGGGTTATCCATGCTCTGGGTAGATTATATAATTATTTCTGCCTTGTTGAACTTTTTGATTTTCTTTCTTTATGTTTTACTTGATTTCAATGATAATATGAGTACAAACTTCAATGCAAGAGACCATGCTTTAGCTTATTACAACTTGATTAAATATGATGAACTATTTGTGACATTGTTGATGTGCTAAATTCCGTCGTAACAATACTTTTATCATGAACACGTGTCTATGTCCCTTATTCTTGAGATACGTGGATTCCATATTTATGCTGAAGATCATGTTTGGTCTTTGTTGATATAGTTGAACAATGGGGTTCTTGAAGTTTATTGTTTTTTTTAGTGGTGCAAAACTTGTGATTATCATTCACGTGGTGTATCATGCTTAATCACTCTTCTTGATGTTATCCATGCTTCCTACCATGCTTGGTGTTGATGTATATATGCTTGCTGAGAAAGAGTAAATTGCATGAAAGGTGTTTCCGTGCTTGTGAGGAACAATTATGTATGCACAAAGGGTGTTTCCGTGCTTATCGACATTAGTATTTATACATGAAGGGTGTTTTCGTGCTTCTTAATATTATTATTATTGCACGACGTGTGTTTCCGTGCTTGGTGAGGAAGAGCGATATGATAATGGCATGAAGGGTATTTACGTGCAAGTGAGGATGAGAGTTCATGGCATGAAGTGTATTTTCGTGCATGCGAGGACGAGAGACATGAATTATATTGTGTTATCTTTCTCTCACATTTACATTTATGCCTTTGTACTGAATTTTTATCATTGCACCTATGCCTTCTATTTTTCTTGATTTCGTTGTTACGTCTATGCCCTCTATCGTAATTGTTATTGTTCCATATATACCTTCTACTTAATTGTTTTTGTTCTATCTATGCCCTCTATTTGTTTATTATTGTTATATCCACACTTCCTTTCTTCTTTGCTATGTTTACATCTATGCCTTCTAGCTCGTTTGCTGTTATTTTATCTATACCTTCTACCTTGTTAGCTATTGAAATCCATATTCTCCTGCCTTATTTGCTATTGTTATTTCCACGCCTCATACCTTGTCTGTTACTGTTATCATATGCTTCTTCTTTATTTGTTATTGTTATCTTTATACCTTTACTTCATTGTTATTGTTATTTGTATTCCTTCTACCTGTTTGTGTTGTTATACACATGCTCGGTGAGGATGAGATAAATACGCGAAGGGTGTTTCCGTGCCATTTAATTGACATAAATGCATATGTTTGGTGAGGATGAGGTAAATGCACGAAGGGTGTTGTTGTGCTATTTGACTTGATATGTTCAAGATTCCTTTTATTATGAAGATTTGTGGGTTGACTACGTTTTTTTAGTGGATATTGCCTTAACCTCATGACTTGAACTGTTAAGAAAAGGGTTGGTTGTGATATGGAGGAACCTGGTCGTTATTTCTTTTAGTTAATCAGTTTACTATTTCTCATATTTGTTCTTGTTATCCACATTGTTATTTTCAGTTTTTGTCTCTACTTCCATTTAACTCCACATGTTATATTAGTGGATATCTTTTAAGTTAGAAACCTCATCACTACTTTACCGAGGTTAGTCAAGATACTTATTAAGTATTTAGGCTCAGTTGTACTCATAGTACACTTCTGCAACTTGCGTGCTGATATATGGATTGAGTTATATTGGTGTGGCATGTCTGTGGAATAGTTGTTTTGATAATATAAGGTCATTGGACCTACAATGGGTACTATCAGGTTTGATTACGGTATATTTGGAAGGATAATATCGAAAGTCGGCTTAGAAAGTGATTACGGTTCTGGTTAGGGCGAGAGAGCTCCATCACTTGTTGATCTGATAAGGGGTCATGAGATTTCATGTGTTTCTTTATTTATCAGCAGTGTACGAATGTTTTGGAATGAGGTTTTGTTTGATAAGGGGTTTAATACTATTACCAGATTGGTTTTGAGTAGTTATTGTGATCGGGAATGGTGCTGCAAGTATGCGATTTATGTAGTGTATTAAGTGATTATATCTGGGGTTATGGATAATGTCCTGATACAGCTTGTTCAAACTTATACGGTGTGTAGATGTGAGGCGTGTCTTGAAAAGAAATTCTGAATGTTGGAAATTGAATTCCAAGGCTTATGGGCTAAGGTTGAATTAATGATCTTCAGTTATGTTGTGTTGTTAGGCCTATATGAAATAGGGTAGCGTGGGATCACCCCCGGGTATATGCGTGGTAAGGTGGAATAGTGATTTGATGGCTTAGAAACAACTCTAGGCACGTTCGAGGACGAACATATGTTTAAGTGGGGGAGAATGTAACGACTCAACCAGTCAATTTGAGTATTTACGCTCCTTTTACCTATTTGAAGTCTTAAATAGCTTCATATGATGTATTATGACCAGTATGTATTGTCGGATTTGGTTTTCAGGTGTTTCGGGTTAGTTCGGATGAATGGAAATTCATGCTGGAAGCTTAAATGAAAAAGGTTTACTGTAGTTTGACTTCTGTGTAAACGACTCCAGAATGGAGTTTTGATGGTTCCAATAGCTCTGTATGGTAATTTCGCACTTAGGAGTGTGTCTGCATATTTATTTTGAAGTCAGTAGTTGAATGTGGCTTGAAATGGCGAAAGTAAGAAATTTAAAGTTTGGAAGTTTGACCGAATGTTGACTTTTAAGATATCAAGTCCGGATTGTGATTTCGGAAATTTCAGTAGCTTGTTTATGTCATTTATAACTTGTACGCAAAATTTGAGTTCATTCTGGATTAATTTGATATGTTTCGGGCACTGAGATTTAGAAGTTGAAAGATTTAAAGTTCATTAAGTTTGAATTGAGGTGCGATTCATCGTTTCGATGTTGTTATATGTGATTTGATGCCTTGAGTCGGTCCTTAATATGTTTTGGGACTTGTTGGTATGTTTGGATGGGGTACCGAGGGGCTCGGGTGAGTTTGGTGGTGGTTTCTGACCATTTTTAGGCCATTTTTAATTGCTGATTTTTGGCTATAGAGGTGTGCATCGCGATCGCGAATATTTGGTTGCATTCGCGAAGAGCAAACAACAGTTTGGAGCCTTGTGAATCGCGATCGCGTAGAACAAAATCTCTTCTGCACTAACTCGACTTTGGAAGCATATATCTTGGAATCTATAAGGAATTTGGAGATGACCCAAAAATAAAAGTTGTAGCCGTTGATGTCTAGTTTTCACAACAAACCATTTGTCATTTGGAATTTTGTACAAAAAGTAATGACTACTATACTAAAGGCTGTCCGGAAGAGTTGGGGAGTTTTTTCTTCGCGATCGCGAATGGTTGTCTGCGATCGCGAAGGGCAATTTTGGGCTGGAAAATTTTGTCCTTCGTGATCGTAAAGCACTTTCCGCTATCGCGAAGAGTAAATGCCTGGACATAAGCTATATTTCAAGGTTTCAGCCATTTTAACATATTTGGAGCCATGGAGCTCGGATTGAATCGATTTTTAAGGTGACTTTCACCATATGGATTGGGGTAAGTGATTCTAAGTCAGTTTTGATTAAATTACATGAATATATTGTTGTTTCAACTTTAAATTAGTGTTTTGGATTGAAAATGGTAGAAAATTTCATAGACATTAATTAAGGATTAGAAGGCCGAGTTGGGGTCGAATTTGAGTAATTTTGGTATGGTTGGGCTCGTGGTTAAATGGGGGTTCAAATTTTATAATTTTTGTTGGATTCTAAGGCATGGGCCCCACTGTTGACTTTTGGTTGACTTTTCGAGCGGAGTTGAAAATTTTTATAAATTGTTAAATTGCAAGCATTGGAGTATATTTTGATTAATTTAAACGTTGTTTGACGAGTTTCGAATCGTTTGGCTTGAAATTGAGGAGATAAGAAGGCATTCAGAGGTTGATATGCGCTGAGTGGAGTTTTTAGAGTATTGTTTAGCTTGCTCGGCAGCAGATTTGGCTTGTTCGAGGTAAGTAACACTTCTAAACATGGAGCTGAAGGTATGAACCCTGATTATACGTGTTATGTGAATTGATTGGAGGTGATACACATGCTAGATGACGGGCGTGTGGGCGTGCATATTAGAAATTGAGAGTCAGTCAATCCCGTAAAGGTGTATAGTCAATTAACTTGTATTTTTTCATGTATTTTTATGTGTTATAGAAACTGAGGTGTGACTCATATTAGAAATCATGCTTAGGCAATGGTATTATTGGGACTCACTAAGTTTATTTTTGCTGTCGAATTATATGTTTAATTGTAATTTCATACTCAGTCATATACATTCATGCATATCATATCGCATCCTCTGTTGTTATTTATTGATGCATCATATCATCATTTTGGGCTAGTTTCATGACATTGTGAGCCCGAGAGACTGGAGACATTGATGACTAAGTGAGGCCGAGGGCCAAATTTTGAGGTTATTGATACTATAGCACGTGAGTTATCTGTGCAGCACGTGAGTTATCCATGCGGATCCAGATATTGATACTATAACACGTGAGCTGTCAGTGCTGATCCAGATTGTTACGACCCAAACTGGAGGGCCATGACTAGCACCCGAGCCATACTTGCCGAGCACCAACGCACATTTTATCTAACTTTTGTTATTATCTATAAGGGCCAATGAGATCAGTATAAATGGTAGACTTGAATCCTAAACAACAAACAGTGACAGATAATGGCATGAACATATATATCATGGGTCGACAAGGCTGTCATGAGAGACTATACAACAAAAAAAGTCGACAAGGCAATCCAAACTATACATGAGTTGGCACCTGTCTATGAGCCTCTAAAGGAACATAAGTGCTGCATATTGCCGGAACAGGGCCCCGACATACCCATAAGACCTATAAGAAAAATGCATACCAAGACTACGGCAAGTCCGGAGAAGAGATTTCGCCAATAACCGCTAAACTGTGCAGCCTACTATGGTGGGGGTGCTTCCCCTACCTATCTATCAGGACCTCCAGCACTACATGCAGCGTCCACAAATAAAAGGTGTCAGTACGAATAAAGTATTGAGTATGTAAGGCAGGAAAGCATAAGTAAAAATAATAATGTAAAAAGGGATAGAGAATATACAATCTGTAACATCTAGGTACCTCTGAGGGCTACTGACATAAATGCTTGATGCATATATATATACACACGTAAACTTTTAAAACATATGCCTCTGTGGGCATCATTATCATCAAATCGTACCCGGCCCTAATAGGCTCGGTAAAAACGTACCCGGCCATCATAAGGCTCGGTAGAATCATACCTGGCCACGTGGAGCTCAGTAAAACCCAACTGATCAGTGGTTGCACAATAGGTGCCATACCCGGCCGACTATAGCGCGGCTCAGTAGAGTAAAATAGATACGTATATATGATGCGCGCTGGACTCATTGGAATCACATTTTGAACCTTTCGGAGTGATGTAAGGTCGGTATCCTCCTTACACGTTTATTAGGATTAACTCTTCATTAAGAATCTTATAAGAATCAGGAAGTATCAATAACATTAATAACATAAGAATAAGAGAAGTAACATCAACATCAATCATTCCATAAGAAGGGGAACAATGTAAGTACTGCTAGCCTCTAAGAGTGGAGTATCTTTGGAAGCTCGTTCATTACATTATGCACAATCAAGGTCGTGCAAAAGAAGGAAAGGGATGCCTCACTACCTTCTATATACTGCCCAATCTCAAGCTATGAAAATGCCACAACTCCTTAGTCTACAATAAGAGAAATGACACTATCATTATTGTTTAAGCGTCATAACTATTAAGTTTCAACCGTAACCTCTTTTACGATGAAATGAAGAGAACCTCCCCTATTTATTTGACTTCCCAAAAGTCAAAACAATCACCAAAAAGCCCAAACAACATCTATAATAATAATAGTGAGCCTCGCAAAACAGTCCACCAACCAACAACATTACTAGCAAGCCTTTCGACATATATCTCAGAAGTTCTAGCTTCAACGACTAAGCCGTAACTTGGATAATCTTAAATACATGTAAGGTAAGAGGTTCCTTTCCTTTAAAAATGGTGAAAAACTCCATTTTTTCCTTAATTGACCACGAAATATCCCTCCAATGCTGCCACAAGAACAAGGGAGCGAAGCTAGCAATCAATTAGTGTTCTTCGGCACTAGAATCACTTTAGAAGGCTTGAAATCACCTAGGGTTGATATTAAAACTTGAGGAAGTATTTTACAGAACATAAACAACTTAAAACAACCTCCCAGACGAGCTGGAACAACACAAAAATCAGAAAAAACAAGAAGAACAAGAAACTTACTAGCGCCGCGGGATTCCCGACACTTGATTTGTGTTGTTTAACCTTTGTTTTGGTCTTGGATCATGAAAGAACATTGAGAGAGTGTTCTTAGGGTTTTAAGGTCTGAATATACTGAAAAATAATGACTTAAAACGGGGTTGTGGCGTGTTATATACATCTACAAGTCTTAACCGCTTATGTGGGGCCCATAGAGAGCTTCTTGGCGCAATCTTGCGAAAACGCGAATATCTCCCAATTCTGAGATCGTATCGACAAACGGTTTAATGGGTTAGAAACTAGACTCATAGATCTTCCATTTGGTGGATAGATCACCCCGTAATTCCAAGTAAATTGGGAGAAAATCGTAGTGACATTTGACCTAAAGTATGAGTAGAATTATGAACGTAAGTTGCGACAACTTTTGTCGACTTTTATTTCATAACTCGTTTGACTTCAAGACTTATGAAACGGGTATTATATGAGTCAAATACCTTAAAATATAACCTCTTGGTAATATTAATCACCTCTATATTTACACGAAAATACGAGTTACAACATCCTTGATTTGTTTAACTTCTAGTACTTGTTACCCACTCTTATACACCCTTGTATCATTTATGACCAATAGGACTAAATTCTTATCATCTCAAAGATAATCTCTTCTCGGACCTATGTAGACTAACTTACAGCATAAGCTAAGGTATTCAAATATGGGTTGTAACACCCTACCCCCCTAGGAACATTCATCCTCGAATGTAAGGGTTTACGGGGAGTCTAACTCATCGTAGATTTCTAACGGTAATTTCCGGCTGAGTTTCCTCTTCAAAATGGACACTAGCAAAACTTGCAAGAAGTTAAACCCAACATATGGCCTTACAAGGCTATACAAAGCATTATAGCTACGTACATTATCTGCATATCACCATTTTATATTAAGAAAGAGTATTCTTAAGTTATTGCTTCCCTTGTAGAGACGTTTCTCCTTCTAATGCGTCTTCCATTCCCCCGGCATCCTCGTTATCTTCATTCTGGAACAAGTAAGGGTATTTAGACTTCATCTCATCTTCTGCTTCCCATGTCATTTCTTCCGTATTATTGTTCCTCTACAATATTTTGACGGAAGCTACATCCTTTGTTCTCAATTGCGTACTTGTCGATCAAATATAGCCACTGGCATTTCTTCATATGATAGATCCTTTGTAACTTGTACATCTTTGATAGGGACGATCCGAGAAGGGTCTCCAATACATTTCCTCAATTTAGATACATAGAATACCGGGTGGACAAATTCCAATTCAGATGGTAATTCTAACTCATAAGCAACCTGTCCAATTCGTCGAAGAATTTTGTACGGCCCGATATACCACGGATTCAGTTTACCCTTCTTCCCAAAACGCATAACACCCTTTCATCGGCGACATCTTCAAGAAAACCCAATCACCAACCTCAATTCCAGGTCACGACGTAGGACATCGGAATAAGATTTTTGCCTGCTTTGTGCCGCCTTCAGTTGCTCTTGTATCACTTTCACCTTCTCAATGGCTTGGTGAATCAAATCTGATCCATATAATTCCGTCTCACCGACTTCAAACCATCCAACTGGTGATCTACATCACCTCCCGTATAGTGCCTCGTATGGGGCCATTTTAATACTGGAATGGTAGCTATTATTGTAGGCAAATTCTATGAGTGCCAGATGATCATCCCAGTTCCCCTTGAAATCTAGAACACATGCTCGTAGCATATCTTCAAGTGTCCGAATGGTACGTTCAGCCTGTCCGTCAGTTGCGGATGGAATACCGTGCTGAGATTCACTTGTGTGCCTAAACCCTTCTGAAAAGACCTCCAAAAGTTAGCTGTAAATTGAGCTCCTCGGTCTGATATAATAGATAATGGCACACCATGAAGCCTAACAATCTCCTTGATGTACAGTTTCGCATAATCTTCAGCTGTGTAAGTTGTCTTAACTAGCAGAAAATGGGCACATTTTGTAAGTCGATCAACTATCACCCAGATGAAGTCAAACTTATGATAAGAGCGAGGTAATCCCATAATGAAGTCCATATTAATCATCTCCCATTTCCAAGTCGGAATCTCTATATTCTGAATCAATCCACCAGGTTTCTGATGCTCAATCTTTACTTGTTGACAATTAGGGCACTAGGCCACAAATTCTGCAATAGACTTCTTCATGTTATCCCATCAATACTTCTCCTTAATGTCATGATACATCTTTGTCGAATCGGGATGGATGGAATATAGGGACTGATGAATCTCAATCATAATTTTCTCTTGCAACCCTGCTACATTAGGCACACATAATTGGCCCTGATATCTTAGTGCCCCATCTCCTCCAATCTCAAAAGCCGTAATTTTACACTACTGAATGCTCTCTCTTGATCGTACTAAGGTAGGATCTTCATATTTCCGTGCTTTTACCTCGGTTACCAAAGATGATTCTGACGTATTCTGTATAGTAACACCTCCGTCATCAGAGTCTAACAATCCGATTCTCATATTGGCTAGCTGATGAAGCTCTTTAGTCAAACCCTGTCTACTTGCCTCCATGTGTACTAGGCTTCCCATTGACTTATGACTAAGAGTGTCTGGCACAATATTGGCTTTATCGGGATGGTATAATATCTCGACATCGTAATCTTTCAGTAATTCAAGCCACCTACGCTGCCTCATATTCAACTCCTTCTGCTTGAAGATGTATTGTAAACTTTTGTGATGTGTGTAGATGTCAACATGGACACCGTATAAGTAGTGCCGCCAAATCTTCAAAGCATATATTACTGCAGCCAATTCCAAATCATGAGTTGGGTAATTATTTTCATGCTTCTTTAATTGTCTTGATGCATAAGCAATGATCCTCCCACGTTGCATCAATACGCACCTCAAACCTACACTTGAAGCATCACAATATACCACATACCCTTCTGTTCTTTCTGGGAGAGTAAGCACTGGCGCGGAGGTCAACCGATTCTTCAGCTCTTGGAAACTATGTTCACAAGCGTCGGACCATTGGAACTTGGTAGCTTTCCGTGTCAACTTAGTCAATGATGTTGATATAGAGGAAACCCCTTCTACCAACCTCCTATAATATCTTGCTAGCCCTAGAAAACTGCGGACTTCTGACGGTATTGTAGGTCTTGGCCAATTTTTCACTGCATCGATCTTTTGAATGTCAACACTAATACCCTCATCAAATATCACATGGCCAAGGAATGCTACCGAGTTTAGTCATAATTCACATTTGGAGAGCTTAGCATACAACTTACGATCCTGAAGGGTCTGTAATACTATCCGCAAGTGGCCCGTATGTTCTGTCTCTAAACGAGAATACACCAGAATGTCATCGATGAATACAATCATGAACACATCGAGATAGGGCCTGAATACACTATTCATGAGATTCATAAAAGCTGCTGGGGCATTTGTAAGACCAAACGACATTACCAAGAACTCAAAATGCCCATATCTTTTCCGGAAGGCTGTTTTTGGAATATCCTTCTCCTTGACCCTCACCTGATGATACCCCGAACATAAGTCAATCTTGAAAAAATACTTGGCACCCTGGAGTTGGTCGAACAGGTCGTCAATCCTTGGAAGTGGATTTTTGTTCTTTATAGTAAACTTATTCAACTGTCGATAATCGATACACATCCTTACCGACCCGTCTTTCTTTCGCACGAACAAGACTGGCGCACCCCAAGGTGAAGTGCTAGGCCTAATGAAGCGCTTATCCAGCAAGTACTTAAAATGCGCCTTCAAATCTCGCAACTCTGCCGGGGCCATCCTTTATGGAGGGATAGAGATCGGTTGAGTGTTAGGAAACACATCAATGCTAAACTCTATCTCCCTTTCAGGAGGAAGACCTGGGAGTTCATCTGGGAATACATCTGGAAATTGATTGACCACGGGGATTGATTGTAGAGTAGGCGGCTTCGTCTCTGCATCCCTAACGAGAACGAGATGATAAATGTAACCCTTTGAGATCATCTTCCTTGCCTTAAGATAGGAAATAAACATACCTTTCGGCGTAGCAATGTTCCCCTTCCATTCGATGACGGGTTAACCTGGAAACTGAAACCTAACCATCTTCGTACAACAATCAACATTAGCATAGCATGAGGCCAACCAGTCCTTTCCTATTATCACATCGAAATCAACCATTTCTAACACAAATAAATTCACCGAGGTTTGACGACTACAGATCATCTCTGTACAACCTCTATATACCCTTCTAGCAATCATTGATTCTCCTATTGGAGTAGATACCGCAAGTGGTTTACTTATTAATTCAGGTTTGACGCCAAACTTATTAGCCACAAAGGGTGTAACATATGATAATGTAGATCCCGGATCAATCGACGCATATACATCATAAGAAAACACAGACAATATACCTGTAACAACATCCGGAGATGACTCGAGATCCTGTCGACCTACTAGAGCATATGTTCGATTTTGAGTACCACTTGAGCTCGGCACTACACCTCTACCTCTACCAAGACCTGTCGACTACTAAAAACCCCGTGCTGGAGGTTGAACTGATGAGGAAGAACTAGGCACAGATCCAGTTGGCTGAGCCATACCACCACCTCCTCTGTTAGCACAATCCCGCCTCATATGGCCAGGCTATCCGTAAGAATAGCATGCATCGGAACCTCGACGGCACAGTCCAAAGTGGGCCTTGCCGCACTGATCACAGCGAGGTATTGGGGGTCTCGTTTGACTAGTATCCCTATGATATTGAGCCTGATGCCCGCGAACTCTGGCCTGAACCATAATAGGTAAATTGATCATACTGAGGCCTCTGAAAGCGTGGAGGAGCACTAGTGACAGATGGCGCCAAACTCCTCGAAGAGTGGGGCCTGACACTACCTCTGAACTCACCAGAATACCCTGCAAATCTCGCCCTCTTATGTTGGCCCCTATCCTGCTCCCTGTCTGCTCTTTGCTGGCGCTTAGGATCCTCTAGTGTCTGGGCATAAGCCTGAATACGGGAAATATCCATGCCCTGTATCCACGAGGCTGTCGTGCACTCATTTATCAGATGTGGTCCCAATCCGTTCACGAACAGGTGCACCCTATCGCTCATCTCGGCCACCATATAGGGAGCATACCTTGCTAAAGAATCAAACTGCATATTATACTCTCGCACACTCATATTACCCTGTCGAAGGTTCAAGAACTTATCAGCTCCAGCTCGTCGTATCTCAACTGGCAGGTAGTGACAAAGAAAGGCCTGAGAAAATTCCTTCCACACAGGTGGAGGAGCGTTCGGACCCCTGGATCTTTCCCAACTATCATACCAGAAAGCTACTAAATCCCGTAACCGATAAGAAGCCAACTCTACAGCCTCCGTATAACTAGTGTGCATAACCCACAGTCTACGATGAACCTGATGAATAAAGGTCTGCGGGTCCTCCTTGGGGTCTGACCCGGTAAACACTGGAGGATCCAGATTAATAAAATCACAAACTCTCGCACTAACCGATTTATCAGCGGCACCGGTATTATGCCTCTGAGCCTGAGCAGCTACCAAGCTAGTCAACAACTGTACCGCACTCCGCATATCCTAGTTTGTAGTACTAGAGGAGGAACTGGAGATGCTGGGTGCCTTCTAATATCCTCTAGAGGAGAAGGAGTAAAAGAGGTCTGAGACGGTATCTCACTCTGAGGCTCACTATGGCCTGCTCTGGGGGGAGGCACCTGACTGGTACCCTCTCCCGCAACTGTATCAAGGCATCTACTAATCACTTGCTTCCTAGTCATGGGCATCGCTGAAAAGAACATGGTGAATATTATAGACGAATACTTAAATGTCATGCAGCCTCCTGACTATAAATATGGCGCTCTACACATCCATAATCAAGACTCTACTAGACACGGCTCATAGACAACCCCTAGGACAGACTTGCTCTGATACCAAGTATGTCACGACCCAAACTGGAGGGCCATGACTGGCACCCGGGCCATACTTGCCGAGCACCAACACACATTTTATTTAACTTTTGTTATTATCTATAAGGGCCGATGAGATCAGTATAAATGGTAGACATGAATCCTAAACAACAAAAAATGACAGATAATGGCATGAACATATATATCATGGGTCGACAAGGTTGTCATGAGAGACTATACAACAAAAATTAGTCGACAAGGCAATCAGAAACTATACATGAGTTGGCACCTATCTATGAGCCTCTAAAGGAACATAAGTGCTGCAACATTGCCGGAACAGGGCCCCGACATACCCATAACACCTATAACAAAAATGCATACCAAGACCACGGCAAGTCCGGAGAAGGGATCTCGCCAATAACCGCTGAACTGGGCAGCCTACTATGGTGGGGGAGCTTCGCCTACTTGTCTATCAGGACCTGCAGCACGACATGCAGCGTCCAAAACTAATAGGACATCGGTACGAATAAAGTACTGAGTATGTAAGGCAGGAAAGCATAAGTAAGGGCAATAATGCAAAAAGGGATAGAGAATATACAACCTGTAACATCTAGGTACCTCTGAGGGCTACTGACATGGATGCATGATGCATATATATATACACATAAACTTTTAAAACATACGCCTCTGTGGGCATCATTATCATTATATCGTACCCGGCCCTAATAGGCTTGGTAAAAACGTACCCAGCCATCACAAGGCTCGGTAGAATCATACCCGGCCACGTGGAGCTCGGTAAGGTTGGTATCCTCCGTACACGTTTATTAGGATTAACACATCATTAAGAATCTTATATGAATCAGGAAGTACCAACAACATTGATAACATAAGAATAACAGAAGTAACATCAACATCAATCATTCCATAAGAAGGGAAACAATATAAGTACTGCTAGCCTCTAAGAGTGGAGTATCTTTGGAAGCTCGTTCATTACATTACACACATCAAAGTCGTGCAAAAGAAGGAAAGGGATAGCCTCACATACCTTGTATATACTGCCCAATCTCAAGCTAAATGCCACGACTCGTTAGTCTACAATAAGAGAAGTCGTTGTCGTTTAAGCGTCCCAACTATTATGTATCAATCGTAACCTATTTTACGATGAAACGGACAACACCTTCCCTATTTATATGACTTCCCAAAAGTCAAAAAAATCGCCAAACAGCCCAAACAACGTCAATAATAATCATATTGAGCCTCCCAAAACAGTCCACCAACCAACAACATTACTAGCAAGCCTTTCTACATATATCTTACAAGTTCTAGCTTCAACGACTTAGCCGTAACTTGGATAATCTTAAATACATGTAGGGTAAGATGTTCCTTACCTTTAAACAGGGTGAAAAACTCCAATTTTTCCTTAATTGACCACGAAATATCCCTCCAATGCTGCCACAAGAACAAGGGAGCGAAGCTAGCAATCAATTAGGGTTTTTCGGCACTAGAATCACTTTAGAAGGCTTGAAATCACCTAGGGTTGATATTAAAACTTGAGGGAGTATTTTACAGAACATAAAAAACTTAAAACAACCTCCCACATGAGCTGGAACAACACAAAAATCAGAAAAAACAAGAAGAACAAGAAACTTACTAGCGCCACGAGATTCCCGACACTTGATTTGTGTTGTTTAACCTTTGTTTTGGTCTTGGATCATGAGAGAACGTTGAGAGAGTGCTCTTAAGGTTCTAAGGTATGAATATACTGAAAAATAATGACTTAAAACGGGGTTGAGGCGTGTTATATACATCTACAAGTCTTAACTGCCTATGTGGGGCCCATAGAGAGCTGCTTGGCGCAGTCTCGCGAAAATGCGAATATCTCCCAATTCTGAGATTGTATTGACAAACGGTTTAATGAAATGGAAACTAGACTCATAGATCTTCAATTAGGTGGGTAAATCACCCGTAATTCCAAGTAAATTGGGAGACAAGTTTAGTGACATTTGACCTAAAGTATGAGTAAAATTATGAACGTAAGTTGCGACAACTTTTATCGACTTTTATTTCATAACTCGTTTGAATTCAAGACTTATGAAATGGGTATTATATGATTCAAATACCTTAAAAGATAACCTCTTAGCAATATTAATCACCTCTAGATTTACTCGAAAATACGAGTTACAACATCCTTGATTCGTTTAACTTCTAGTACTTGTTAACCACTCTTATACACCCTTGTATCATTTAAGACCAATAGGACTAAATTCTTATCATCTCAAAGATAATCTCTTCTCGGACCTATGTAGACTAACTTACAGCATAAGCTAATGTATTCAAATATGGGTTGTAACACAGATATTGATACAATAGCACTTGAGTTGTCCGTGTGGATCCATATATTGATACAATGGCACATGAGTTGTCCGTACGGATCATAGCGCTTGGTCAGAAGGAGCCCCTCCAGAGTCTGCACCCCACAGTGAATGCAGATGATATTATATTTGGGATGGACTTCCTAGGGCATTGAGTTGCCTTATTTTTTTATTATTTTCCTGGGGTTGGATCTTTCCCGAATCATTTATTATATTTGAGATGGAGTTCCCTCGACTGGATTGGCCCTGTATAGTACTAAGTGAATGAATGTCAGTTATTACGTATATATATATGGGATGGATCTTCCCTGGGATGGATTTGCCATATACAGTAGTACTGAGTGATTCAGTACTGTGAGAATGTGAGTACATGAGTTTCATCACTGTGCTGCATTGCATTAGACATGCATACTTGATATGTAGGCATAGAGAAGTATTTTTCCTCATGCCATCTGATATTGAAATTTCTTATCTGTTGTTAAAATTTTTGAGAAAAATCACATATCTCAGACTTATTCATATTTCGGTGAATTTTGGAAAAAGATTTGAGTTTTATTGTTATACTTAAAAAGAAAATATTTATTTTCCATAATTGTATACGAGCTGAGCATGTTATTATTGAGTTATTACTTTGGCTGCTTTAAATTGTATTTTTATGAGATGTTATTGGTTATTGGTATGGACTCTGGCCTTGGTACAAGCTCGTCACTACTTTCTACCTAAGGTTAGGTATGATGACTCGGCCAGTCGTCTCGTGGGTTACCACTCCGTCTTCCCCATTTTCTGTCTCATTATGTTCGTTATCTGTGTTTTACGTAACCAAGTTGAGTAATTGAGTTCGGAGTGAATTTGGTAAGAAATGAGACACTTAGTCTCTTTTAAGAAGGTTTAAGTTGGAAAAGTCAACCGGATGTTGACTTATGAGTTAGAAGGTTCGGATGTGAGATCCGATGGTTCGGTTAGCTTCGGGAGGTGATTTATGACTTAGGAGTGTGATCGGAATTGATTTCGGAGATCCCGTGTAGAATTAGGCTTGAATTGGCGAAGTTAGAATTTTGGAGATTTCCGGTTGATAGGCGAGATTTTGGTCCGAGGGTCGGAATGGAATTCCGAAAGTTGCTGTAGCTTCGATATGTAATTTATGACTTATGTGCAAAATTTCAGGTCATTCGGACGTGGTTTGGTTGGGTTTAGATCAAAAGAGCGATTTTGAAGATTTTGAAATCCTTAGGCTTGAATCCAATGCGAATTTGGTGTTGAGAGGTTGTTTTGGGCGTTCCGATGGTTGGAACAAGTTTGAATAATGTTATGGGATATGTTGGCATGTTTACTTAAGGTTCCAGAGGCCTCAGGTCAGAAATGCAGTAGAAATGCGGACTGCATATCTAAAATACGGACCGCATATCTGACATCGAGACCGCAAACTGAGACAGAAACCTGGACAAAACATAACGCCAAAAATGCGGTCGAAATGCGATCGCAAACCTGAAATGCGGACTGCAAACCATGCTTCATGTTGAAATTTGCGGTGAAGGCTAGGGCCACTTTTGCGGCGGCCACGTCAAATATGCGGACCCATATATGTTCTGCGACAGATATGCGATCGCATATAGGGCCTGACAGGGGCGTTTTGTCTCGATTTTTGGCTCCTTTATAAATAGAAATCGGTGCTCATTTGCCATACAAGACCCATTTTCGATACCCACAAAGAGAAACACCTCCAAACACCATAGAATCACAGCAAATCAACCTCAAAACTATATCCAAAAGAGATTTTCTTGGACAAATTCTTAAAAGAGGGGATTTTGGCCATCTTGAATATAGTTAGAGCTATAGAACTTGGATTCCAACTAATCTTGAAGGGATTTTTGGAAGATTTTCAAGGGAAACATCGAGGTAAGTGTTCCTAACTCAATTTTTCAGGAATTACCTCAGTTTATCACTATTTTTAGCAATTAATTGGTGATTTAAGTTGGAAAAAAATTATGGAAAACCCTTAAGTTTATATTTAAGATTTGGAGGTCAATCCGATGTCGGAATTTGATAAATTTTGTATGGTTGAACTCGTGAGGAGATAAGGGACCCGTTGGGATGGAAATTACTCAATTTCGAGAAGTGGGCCCAGGGCTCGGGTTTTGGTAAATTCGAGATTTCTTAGAAATTTTAATTGTTCTCGCGTGGGCTTTGTCCCCTTAACATATTCTGACGTAATTGTTTTGAATTTGGATAGATTCGACGCATGTGGAGGCCAATTCAAAGGGCAAGGGCGTCATGGGCTAAGGATTTAGTCGGTTTGAGGTGAGTAAGGATTGTAAATGATGTTCTGAGGGTTTGAAACCCCGGATTGCACATCGTAGTGCTATATGGAGGTGAGGCACGCGCTCGATGATGAGTGTGGGGTCGTTTACTACTGGGGATTGTGACTTGGTCCGTCCCGATTGATGATTTTTACTGTATATATATGATTGAAACTTATTTGATATCATCATGAATTGGGCTGATTGCCATATTTGGGCCTCGTGCCGGTTATGTAAACCCTTCAGGGGTATTCATCACTGTTTACTAAATCATATTTGGGCTTCGTGTCGATTATGTGAGCCCTTTAGGGGTATTTATCACTGTTTCCTCACTGTTTTGAATCATTACTTGAACTCAGTTTTGAAATTTAAATGACATTTTAAATGATGTAAATGGGATCGGGTGTCACGCCGCCACGAGATGTGATGTGAATGGATCGGGCGAAACGCCATCACGAGATATTGCTCTTGGGCCGTATGAAGCCCCTCCCGGAGTCTGCACCCCCCACAGTGAGCGCAGAGTACCCATGGGATCGGGTGGCACGCCGCCACGAGAGTCATGCTATGTAATGTATTCTGTTGTGCTGGTATTGTTGTTTTCCTTTACTTCATGTTATTTATTTGAGACATTTATATGTTTTACTGTTCATTATGGATTGCTGTATGCCTTATGTGTTTTCTTACCTTTAGTTGTTATTTATAATTTTTACTCACTGAGTTGGAAGTACTCACATTACTCCCTGCACCCTGTGTGCAGATTCAGGCTTTATCGGTTCCGCTCCGAGACATTGATTATTACTGTCAGAGCGGCGATTCAGAGACTACGAGGTAGTTGTTGGCGTTCGCAGCCCTGTATCTCTTTATACTGTTATTCCCACTTTCTTCAAACAATTGTGCTAGAGATATTGTAATAGTAATCTTGTTATTAGGATCTCATTAGTTGCTCATGACTTTCTGACACCCCGATTCGGGCTGTAGTCGGGATGGTTCGCTATATTTTTCCGCAAATTACTGTTATTAAACCGTACTTATATTATTTTCGTATTGTTTAACTGTTTGAATGAAGTTTAGTTTGAATTGGCTGGCCTTGTCTTCATGAGAGGTGCCATCACGATCAGGGTTGGGATTTTGGGTCGTGACAGCTTAGTATCAGAGCCTAGGTTACATAGGTCTCACGAATCATGAGCGGGTTTAGTAGAGTCTCACAGATCGGTACGGAGACGTCTGTACTTATCTTTGAGAGGCTGCGGAACCTTTCTAGGAAAATTCTATATTCTTGAAATTCTTGTCGTGCGAACTTTTGGATCCGGGCACTAAACTTATGCTATCCAGTTCTCCCACAGATGGTGAGGCCGCGAACTGCCAGATGAGGTGGACGACCACCAGTACCACCCACTGAGGCCACTAGAGGCCGGAGACGCGGTCGTGGTCGTGGTAGAGGCAGAGCATTGAGGGCAGCATCTGTCGATCCACCAGCTGCCCCAGCTCAGGAACAGGCTCCAGCAGCACCAGTTCAGGCACAAGCTGTGCCTATCGCTATTCCAGGTCTTCAAGAGACCTTGGCTCAGATATAATCTGTTTGCACCGGCCTGGCTCAGGCGGTTTCAGCCACCACAGCCACAACCACCTCACAGGCCGGGGGAGGCAATCAGACTCCAGTTGCCCGCATGCCTGAGCGGGTAGTGCAGGGACTCCAGATGCCGGGGGCACCTCCAGCACAGCCAGTTGCATCGGCTCAGGAATTCGTAGTGCCAGTTATGCCAGATGATGAGCAGTGTCGCCTTGAGAGGTTTGGCAGACTCCAGCCTCCGTCATTCAGTGGTGCTGAGGGCGAGGATGCCCAGGGTTTTCTTGATAAGTGTCAGCGAATGCTCCGGACAGCCGGGATTCTTGAGTATAGTGGTGTGGCATTTACCACATTTCAGTTCACGGGAGCTGCCTTTAATTGGTGGGAGGCGTATGAGAGGCGTAGGCCGGTTAATGCAGCGCCCCTTACTTGGCAACAATTCTCCGCTCTTTTCTTGGAGAAGTATGTGCTGCTGTCTCGCAGAGAAGAGCAGCGTAGACAGTTCAAATGGCTGTTACAGGGGGATATGACTGTGTCGCAATATGAGTCAAAATTTTCTGAGTTGGCTCGACACGCTGTCTGGATAGTTCCGACTGATCGTGAAAGGATCAGGAGGTTTGTGGATGGCCTTAACTATAATCTCTGTATCCTTATGACCAGGGAGAGAGTATTGGGTGCTACTTTCGAGGAAGTGGTTGATATAGCTCGTGCGATTGAGACGGTTCACCGTCAGGAGCGAGAGGAGAGGGAGGCTAAGAGGCCTCGAGGATCGGGTAGTTACTGTGGCACTCCTCTGAGAGGCCAGTTTCAACAAGGTAGGGGTTGTTCCTTCAGGCCTGCTCAGCCAGTCCGCCCAGGGTATAGTGGGGCATCTGCAGGTCGTGATTATCATGGATTGCAGCAGGGCCAGTCATCACTCAGCGCCGTTCCAGCTCACGCTCCGTTAGCCCAGGGTCCTTCTAGGCCGATTGCATTTGCTAGAACACCAGTGCACTGCTATGAGTGTGGCGAGATGGGCCACGTGCGGAAGCATTATCCTCAACGTGGTGCTAGATCATCCCAACAGAGAGGTCAACCCTCAACTTCTGATCCAGTTACCTTACCACCCGCCCAGCCAATCAGGGGTGGAGGTCAAGCAGCCAGAGGCCGCCCAAGAGGGGGAGGTCAAGCAGGCGGTAGTCAGGCCCGATTCTATGCTATTCCAGGCAGGACAGATGCCAGTGCTTCAGATGCCGTTATTACAGGTATTGCTTCAGTCTGCCACAGAGATGCCTCTGTATTATTTAATCCCGGTTCCACTTATTCATATGTGTCCTCATATTTTGCTCATTATTTGAGTACGCCCCGGGAGTTTCTTACTTTACCTGTTTATGTGTCTACCACGGTGGGCGATACTGTTATTGTGGACCGTGTGTACCGGTCATGTGTAGTAACTATTGGGGGTCTGGAGACCCGAGTGGACCTATTGCTACTAAGCATGGTAGATTTTGATGTCATTTTGGGCATGGATTGGCTATCTCCATGTCGTGCTATTTTAGACTGTCATGCTAAATAGTTACTTTGGCTATGCCGGGTGTGTCGCGGATCGAGTGGTGTGGCGTGACTGATTATATTCCTAGTAGGGTGATATCATACTTGGAAGCCCAACGTATGGTTGGGAAGGGTTGCCTTGCACACCTAGCGTTTGTGAGGGATGTTGGAGCTGAGACTCCAAGCATCGATTCTGTTCCAGTTGTGCGGGATTTTCCTGATGTATTTCCTGCAGACCTGCCAGGCATGCCACCGGACAGGGATATTGATTTTGGCATTGACATGGTGCCGGGCACTCAGCCCATCTCTATTCCACCGTATCGTATGGCCCCAGCAGAGTTGAAGGAGTTGAAAGAGCAACTTCAGGAACTCCTAGATAAGGGGTTCATTCGGCCTAGCGTGTCACCTTGGGGTGCACCGGTTCTATTTGTGAAAAAGAAAGATGGCACGATGAGAATGTGCATCGATTATAGGCAATTGAACAAGGTAACAATCAAGAACAAATATCCTTTGCCTCGCATCGATGATTTATTTGACCAGCTTCAGGGAGCATGAGTGTTCTCTAAGATTGATCTCCGTTCAGGATATCACCAGTTAAAGATCAGAGATGCAGATATTCTCAAGACTGCTTTCCGGACAAGATATGGCCACTATGAGTTTCTTGTTATGTCTTTCGTGCTAACCAATGCCCCAGCAGCGTTCATGCAGTTAATGAACAATGTATTTCGGCCTTATCTAGATTCGTTCGTGGTGGTATTCATTGATGATATTCTGGTGTACTCGCGTAATCAGAAAAGCACGCAGAACATTTGCGAGTTGTATTACAGAGACTGAGGGAGGAGAAGCTTTTTGCAAAATTCTCAAAGTGCGAGTTTTGGCTCAATTCAGTGGCTTTCTTGGGGCACGTGGTGTCCAGCGAGGGTATACAGGTTGACCCAAAGAAGATAGAGGCGGTCCAGAGTTGGCCTAGACCGTCCTCAGTCAC
>MCJB01018262.1:26223-45676 GCA_002018475.1 Nicotiana obtusifolia | reverse complement strand
TGCAGGAGGGCAGAGTTATTGCTTATGCTTCTCGTCAGTTGAATCCTCATGAGAAGAACTACCCCGTGCATGATTTGGAGCTGGCTGCCATAGTTCATGCTTTAAAGATTTTGAGGCATTACTTGTATGGCGTATCTTGTGAGGTATTTACTGATCACCGTAGCCTTCAACATCTGTTCAAGAAAAAGGATCTAAATTTGAGGCAGCGGAGATGGCTGGAATCGCTCAAGGATTACGATATTACTATACTATACCATCTGAGAAAGGCCAACGTGGTGGCCGATGCTTTGAGCCGAAAGGCAGTGAGCATGGGGAGTTTGGAATACATTCCAGTTGGAGAGAGACCTCTCGCAGTCGATGTCCAGACCTTGGCCAATAAGTTTGTGAGATTAGACATCTCGGAATCTAATCGGGTATTGGCTTGCGTGGTTTCTCGGTCTTCGTTATACGATCGCATCAGGGAGCGTCAGTATGACGATCCCCATTTGCTTGTCCTTAAGGACAGAGTCCCGCATAATGATGCTAAAGATGTGACCATCGGCGACGATGGAGTGTTGAGGATGCAGGGCCGGATATGTGTACCCAATGTGGATGGGCTCTGAGAGTTGATTCTGGAGGAGGCCCATAGCTCACGGTATTCCATTCATCCGGGTGCCGCCAAGATGTATCAGGACTTGAAACAACATTATTGGTGGAGAAGAATGAAGAAAGACATTGTGGGATTCGTAGCTCGTTGTCTCAACTGTCAGCAAGTAAAATATGAACATCAGAGGCCGGATGGTTTGCTTCAGCAGATAGCTATTCCCCAGTGGAAATGGGAGCGGATCACCGTGGACTTTGTTGTTGGACTCCCACGGACTTCGAAGAAGTTCGATGCTATTTGAGTGATTGTAGATCGGCTGACCAAGTCTGCGCACTTCATTCCTGTGTGAACTACTTATTCTTCAGAACGGTTGGTAAGGATTTATATCCGAGAGATTGTCCGGCTGCATGGTGTTCCAGTTTCTATCATTTCAGATAGAGGTACGCAGTTCACTTCGCAGTTCTAGAAAGCCGTGCAGAGGGAGTTGGGTACTCAGGTGGAATTGAGCACAGCATTTCATCCTCAGACGGATGGGTAGTCAGAACGTACCATTCAGATGTTGGAGGACAGGTTACGGGCATGCGCTATTGATTTCGGAGGCTCATGGGATGAGTTTCTGCCGCTTGCAGAGTTCGCTTATAACAACAGCAACCAGTCAAGTATTCAGATGGCTCCGTATGAGGCTCTGCATGGAAGGCGGTGTAGATCTCCGGTTGGTTGGTTCGAGCCCGGCGAAGCTAGGCTATTGGGGACTGACTTGGTTCAGGATGCTTTAGAGAAGTTGAAAACAATCCAGGAGAGGCTCCGTACAGCACAATCAAAGAAAAAGAGTTATGCCGATAGGAAGGTTTGAGATGTGTCTGACATGGTTGGCGAGAAGGTCTTGCTGAAGGTTTCGCCCATGAAAGGTGTTATGAGATTCGGGAAGAAGGGGAAACTGAGTCCTCGGTTCATTGGGCCGTTTGAGGTGCTTTGAATAGTCGGGGAGGTGGCTTATGAGCTTGCTTTGCCACCCAGTCTGTCGAGTGTGCACCCAGTATTTCATGTTTCGATGCTCCGGAAGTATATTGGAGACCCGTCTCATATTTTGGACTTCAGCATGATTTAGTTGGATGATAATTTGACCTATGAGGTGGAGCCAGTGGCGATTTTGGATCGTCAGGTTCGGAAGTTGAGGTCCAAGGAGATAACTTCAGTGAAAGTTCAGTGGAGAGGTCGGTCCGTGGAAGAGGCTACCTGGGAAACTGAGCAAGAGATGCGGAGCAGATATCCTCACCTGTTTGAGACTTCAGGTATGTTTCTTGACTCGTTCGAGGACGAATGTTTGTTTAAGAGGGGGAGAATGTGACGACCCGGCCAGTCGTCTCGTGGTTTACCACTCCGTCATCCCCATTATTCTGTCTCATTATGTTCGTTATCTGTGCTTTACGTAACCAAGTTGAGTAATTGAGTTCGGAGTGAATTGGTAAGAATTGAGACACTTAGTCTCTTTTAAGAAGGTTTAAGTTGGAAAAGTCAACCGGATGTTGACTTATGAGTTAGAAGGTTCGGATGTGAGATCCAATGGTTCCGTTAGCTTCGGGAGGTGATTTATGACTTAGGAGTATGATCGGAATTGGTTTCGGAGATCCCGTGTAGAATTAGGCTTGAATTGGCGAAGTTAGAATTTTGGAGATTTCCGGTTGATAGGCGAGATTTTGGTCCGAGGGTCGGAATGGAATTCCAAAAGTTGCTGTAGCTTCGATATGTAATTTATGACCTATGTGCAAAATTTCAGGTCATTCGGACGTGGTTTGGTTGGGTTTAGATCAAAAGAGCGATTTTGAAGATTTTGAAATCCTTAGGCTTGAATCCAATGCGAATTTGGTGTTGAGAGATTGTTTTGGGCGTTCCGATGGTTGGAACAAGTTTGAATAATGTTATGGGATATGTTGGCATGTATAGTTAAGGTTCCAAAGGCCTCGGGTGAGTTTCGGGTGGTTAAACGGACTAATTCTTCGTTGGAAAAGAAGGTTGCAGAAGAACCAGATGCGAGAATGCGGACTGCATATATCAAATGCGGACCGCATATCTCGCAATGAGATCGCAAACCCAGGCAGGTTCCTGGGCAAAGTTCAGGTCAGAAATGCGATAGAAATGCGGACCGCATATCTAAAATACGGACCGCATATCTGACATCGAGACCGCAAACTGAGACAGAAACCTGGACAAAACGTAACGCCAAAAATGCGGTCGAAATGCGATCGCAAACCTGAAATGCGGACCGCAAACCATGCTTCATGTTGAAATTTGCGGTGAAGGCTAGGGCCACTTTTGCGGCGGCCACGTCAAATATACGGACCGCATATAGGGCCTAACAGGGGCGTTTTGTCTCGATTTTTGGCTCCTTTATAAATAGAAATCGGTGCCCATTTGCCATACAAGACCCATTTTCGATACCCACAAAGAGAAACACCTCCAAACACCATAGAATCACAGCAAATCAACCTCAAAACTATATCCAAAAGAGATTTTCTTGGACAAATTCTTAAAAGAGGGGATTTTGGCCATCTTGAATATAGTTGGAGCTATAGAACTTGGATTGCAACTAATCTTGATGGGACTTTTGGAAGATTTTCAAGGGAAACATTGGGGTAAGTGTTCCTAACTCAATTTTTGAGGAATTACCTCAGTTTATCACTATTTTTACCAATTAATTGGTGATTTAAGTTGGGAAAATTATGGAAAACCCTTAAGTTTAGATTTAAGATTTGGAGGTCGATCCGATGTCAGAATTCGATAAATTTTGTATGGTTGAACTCATGCGGAGATAAGGGACCCGTTGGGATGGAAATTACTGAATTTCGAGAAGTGGGCCTGGGGCTCGGGTTTTGGTAATTTCGGGATTTCTTAGTAATTTTGATTGTTCTCGCGTGGGCTTTGTCCCCTTAACATATTGTGACGTAATTGTTTTGAATTTGGATAGATTCGACGCACGTGGAGGCCAATTCAAAGGGCAAGGGCGTCGTGGGCTAAGGATTTAACCGGTTTGAAGTGAGTAACGATTGTAAATGATGTTCTGAGGGTTTGAAACCCCGGATCGCACATCGTAGTGCTATATGGAGGTGAGGCACGCGCTCGATGATGAGCGTGGGGTCGTTTACTACTGGGGATTGTGACTTGGTCCGTCCCGATTGATGATTTTTACTGTATATATTTGATTTAAACTTATTTGATATCATCATAAATTGGGCTGATTGCTATATTTGGGCCTCGTGCCGGTTATGTAAACCCTTCAGGGTTATTCATCACTGTTTATTAAATCATATTTGGGCTTCGTGCCCGTTATGTGAGCCCTTCAGGGGTATTTATCACTGTTTCCTCACTGTTTTGAATCATTACTTGAACTCAGTTTTGAAATTTAAATGACATTTTAAATTATGTAAATGGGATCGGGTGGCACGCCGCCACGAGATGTGATGTGAATGGATCGGGTGACACGCCGTCACGAGATATTGCGCTTGGGCCGTAAGAAGCCCCTCCTGGAGTCTGCACCCCCCACAGTGAGCGCAGGGTACCCATGGGATCGGGTGGCACGCCGCCACGAGAGTCATGCTATGTAATGTATTCTGTTGTGCTGGTATTGTTGTTTTCCTTTACTTCATGCTATTTATTTGAGACATTTATATGTTTTACTGTTCATTATGGATTGCTGTATGCCTTATGTGTTTTCTTACCTTCAATTGTTATTTATAATTTTTACTCACTGAGTTGGACGTACTCACATTACTCCCTGCACCCTGTGTGCAGATTCAGGCTTTATCGGTTCCGCTCCGAGACATTTATTATTACTGCCAGGGCGGCGATTCAGAGACTACGAGGTAGCTGTTGGCGTCCGCAGTCCCGTATCTCTTTATACTGTTATTTCCACTTTCTTCAAACAATTGTGCCAGAGATATTGTAATAGTAATCTTGTTATTAGGATCTCATTAGTTGCTCATGACTTTCTGACACCCCGGTTCGGGCTATAGTCGGGATAGTTCACTATATTTTTCCGCAAATTACTGTTATTAAACCATACGTATATTATTTTCGTATTGTTTAACTGTTTGAATGAAGTTTAGTTTGAATTGGCTGGCCTTGTCTTCATGAGAGGCGCCATCACGATCATGGTTGGGATTTTGAGTCGTGATATTAGGTTTGTTACTTATTGAGTACATGGGGTCGGTTGTACTCATACGACACTTCTGCACCTTGCGTACAGATTTCTAATGCTGATGTTGCTGCGTCGGCGGGAGCTGGATTTGAAGATGTACCTGCGTTCCAGTCATTACTGGCTCTTGTTCATGGTAGCTTTAGAATCTTTAATCTGTTCATGTGTGTTTAAGACATATGTCGTATTTTTATTTCACACTAGTTTTGAAAATTCTAATTTTAGAAGCTCATGATTTGTACTACCAGCCTTTGGGGAGTGTAATAGAGTCAGTTAAATATTAATTGAATCGGATATTTGTAAATTGTCTTACCTAACAGGTTGGGTTTGGTTCCATCACGGCTAGTTGGATTTTGGGTCATGACACTAGTACTATATAAAAATATTACAATTCATTTCCGCAACCAATGTAGGAGACTCTAAAACAAGTTCATGTGTCAAATACTTGATGTAGAGCATGGATTAAATAACATAGGAGCCCAATAATCAGCATTTAAAAAGCAAAACAATATTTGATGGGTTTGACTCTGATACTATATTAAGAAATATAGATCTTTAGTCTAACACAATCTTAAAAGCTAGCTTTAGCCAAATCCTTCAACTAATGTGGAATACTAAAAACTTCCTAAATAAGAACCTTGATCCCTGTCTCTGCCAGTTCCCCGAGGTCTTTTCCTATTTCAAATGGACAATGGATTATGAGACCGACTCGAATGGTGCAAAACCAATATAGAGGATTTATATAAGCAACTCCAAGTAGTTTGAGATTGAGGCGTAGTTCATTGATAGTAAACTATGATTGGTTTTTCTGCACAAATAGGATATTTGGATCAACCTATACCATAAAAATCAAACGGGAGTTAGAGAACAACTGAAGAAATTGGTGCATAAGATGCACATATATTTTTCGTTATTTGTAAGTACTCTGTTTGAACGAGGAAAGTGGGAAGAAAGTAGGCAAGATATCAACATCGAGCTGATCTAACCAGTGTTGTGATATGGGCTAAATTCTTTAATAGGAAAATCAAATCCAACTTTAGAGTAACTCTTTCAAAGGACAATTATTTCCTCCCCTACCTTCCTTTAGAACCTCAGACGCTGGTCTAGCATAACTCTATTCGTCTGCCAAATTGATTTGTTTATGCATAGAAGATATTTGATATATTTAATAATTGATTGATCAACTGGACTATTTTCTGTTTTATTCAAAGAATACTACATTTCAGTAACATGTTTTTACATTTCTCTCCTAATACTGCCATTCATGTTGCCACCATTAGCTCCGCCAGTGCTGCCATAAACTTCCTAGACCCTAGTTAATAGTTTTTAAAATTGTGGTTTAATGGTTTGATTGTGGCTGCTAGAGATTCACATTACGTTTGGTAAAAAGAAAAGAAGCTGATTTTCTGATTCATTCCTTGCATGTGGTCCTTATCTTTTCCATGTTGTTATTATTTTAGTTAAAACATTTACCCCCTTTTTGCTGTTTTCTACATTTCTTGCGTACGATTACTTGCCTTTCACTCACTATCACTGCCTTCTCACTTGATATCTCTTATTTTCCTAATCTTGTGCAATTTAAGGGAACAAGACTTGGAAGCCCAAAACTGAGCCCATCAGAGAAATGCTTACCGATAACAAAGCCAAAATGGTTTAAGCTACCTAGTCAGAGAAGTATAAGTCAAATCTTTAACATAGTAAAAATTTTTCAAGTTCGACGAATAAACTGTTGGGTTTTTTAGTTTAAAATGAGGTGGATGCGAAATGGATGACAAAAATAAAATTTTGAATTTTCCTCCTTTAAGAAGGAACGTTGTCCCACATTAGAAGAAGAAATCTCATTTGTTAGGGTATATATTTCTTCTACCTCTTAAAGAGATGAGAGGAAGTCAATCCTCGTGCTATTTTCGTCGCTCGCTTCGACCTCAGATATTGATTAATTTCTTTTAATTGTTTCCATAATGGTAATTTATTTTTTACTCCATTTTGATTTTCCCATTTTATCTTGCATAAATAGCCATTTTTATTATAGCCATTTTATGCGAAAAGCCACCTGGAAGGGTTGCACCTCTTTGTTTGAATCCTCTTCTTCTTTTTTGCATTACTTTCATATAAAAACTAAGTAAGTGTGATTCACTGCCTCCATTTGTGTTCAACATACACTAATGTCTGAAGTGCCGCCACATCAGTGTAGTTCATCCATTTTATTATGGAAGAAAATAATTCTGATCCTCGGATACTAGGAGGGGATTAAGTTCCTTAAGGAGATATTGTGAATTCAGTGGAATCGGATATTATTATGCTTCTTCTTCATTTCTATTTTTCGTCATTAAAGTTTGCAGAATTATTTTACGAATATGGATTATTAACAAGATTAAGGAACTTAATTTTTTATTATATATTTGTGATGTATACACTGTTTTGGAGACTAAAACATGTGCAATTTTTTGACTTCCAGTTGGATATTAAAGCCTTTGTGATTTTCTGCTCTGTCTTTTAAAATTTAACATATATTCTATTTTGTTTATTATTTGTTCATGGGAGATTAAAATCCCAGTAATTTTCTGCTCCATTGGAGAATATTATCTACGTGATTTTCTACTCTAGTATTATTCTGTTTAAAGATATAATATACTAAATTTATTGGTATAATTTTACATAATGACGATTGAGAACAAAAATCAGTTTGTTCCTACGGAGACTGCTAATGCATCGGCAAGCTGATCAACACCTGTGCAGTACTGATAGAAAAGCCCGAAATTTTGTTTGGAATGATTTCAAGAGTTGTTAGCAAAATATATTTTTCTATTTGACTACACAAAGCATACAAGGGTTTATTAAGGAAGATGTCCCAATTGTGCCCGATGCAACTCCGGATAATGAACGCTTCCTTGTGACTAAGGCATGAAAGCATTCTGATTGTTTGTGCAAGAATTATATTCTTAGCGGACTAGAGGACGATCCGTATAACATCTGTAGTAATGTGGAGACATCGAAAGAACTATGAATTGGCTTGAAAAGAAATATATGTCGAGTTGAAGAAGTTTGTAGCCAGAAAGTTCCTAGATTATAAAATGGTAGATATCAAGTCTGTTATTACCCAAGTCTAAAAATTACAAGTGATTATCCATGATCTCCTTGTGGAAGGTATAAACCAACTTAATACTTTTAACAAAACAATTAATTAGAGTATTACTATTTTTCATCAAAGGTTTGGTGATCAATGAAGCATTCCAAGCTGCAGCATTAATTGAGAAGTTGCCTCTTTTGTGGAAGGACTTCAAAAATTACCTGAAACACAAATGCGAGTAGATGTCGTTCAAAGAGCTCATTGTTCAGTTGATGATCGAAGAGGACAACAAAGCTGCTGAAGAAGGTTCGTGGAAACTCAACAATAATGGGAGAAAACATTGTTAAGGATGCTCCACAAAATAATAAAAAGAGAAAGAAGCCTTCCGGTCCAATGAGTAAACCAAGCAAGAAGAGGTTCAAAGAAAATTGCTACAACTGTGGGAAAGATGCACAAGTCTGCAGATTGTCGTGCTCCAAAGAAGGAAAAGAAAAAGGGTCAAGAAAACATGGTTGAAAAGAACGAAGAAATTGGACTTGTGTGCTATGCTTTCTGGATGCAACTAGGTAGGAAATACCAAGAAATGGTGGATTGATTCTGGAGCCACTCGCCATGTTCGTACTGTTAGAGAAGCATTTTCTACATATGCTCCCTTTGGAACCGAAGTAACACTTTCTATGGGAAATTATGCAATGACCAAGATTGAAGGATGTTGAAAGATATTTGTATAGATGACTTCTGGCAAGGTGGTGAATCTAACAACGTTCTTCATATTCTTGAAATAAGGAAGAATTTGGTGTCTAGCGTACTTCTCGTCAAGAATGAGTTTAAGTACGTATTTGTATCTGATAAGATTGTTATAACTAAGAATGAAATGTTCGTAGGAAAGTTACCTTACCGAGGGACTTTTCAAACTGAATGTAATGGTCATTGAGAATAATAAAATTTCAGCTTCTTCTTACTTACTTGAGTCAAATGATTTATGTCATATACGTGTAGGATATGTCAATTATAAAACCTTATGAAAAATGATTAATTTGAAAGTATTGCCTCAGTTTGAATGCGACAAATCAAAATGTCAAATATCTGTGGAATCTAAGTATATTAAACATCCTTATTAGTCAGTTGAAAGAATTCAAATTCTTTAGACTTAATTCATACAGATATTTGTGACATAAAGTCAATATCATCTCGCGGTGGAAAGAAGTATTTCATAGCTTTTATTGACGACTGTACTCGTTATTGCTATATTTACTTGCTTTTCAGTAAAAATGAAGCAATATATGCATTCAAGCAATACAAAAATAAAGTTGAAACATAACTTAACAAGAAAATTAAATAATAAAAATTGATAGGGGTGGTGAATACGAATCTCCATTTGAAGAAATATATTTAGAATATTGCATTATTCATCAAACAACTGACCCTTACACGCTCAAATCTAATGGGATTGCGGACAGAAAGAATCGATCATTAAAGGAGACGATGAATGCTTTATTGATCAGTTCTGGTTTACCATAGAACTTGTGGGGGGGAGCCATTCTTAGGGCTAATCGAATACTTAACTGAGTGTCCCATAGCAAAACACAATCAATTCCATATGAAAAATAGAAAGGAAGGAAGCGCAACTTGAATTATTTCAAAGTGTGGGCATGTTTGGCAAAAGTGCAAGTTCTTGAACCCAAAAGGGTATAGATAGGACTAAAAACCGTTGATTTTGTTTTCATAGAATATGCAACCAATCGTAAATCATATTGATTTCTGATTCATAAATCAGAAGATCTAGACATTTGTAATAATACGGTTATGGAATTAGATAATGCTGAATTCTTTGAAAACAAATATCCGCAAAAAACAGGAATGTGAGTCGATTCGTGAAGGATCTAAATGACTTCGGGAAGAAACAAAAGAAAATACACCTAATCAAGAGGATCCAAGACATCTACGTCATTTGGACGAGATTTTGTGATTTTCTTATTGGAAAATAAGCCTCCAACACTAAAAGAAGCTATGTCTTATTTTGACTCATTATTTTGGAAAGAAGCGGCCAATAGCGAAATAAAATCCATATTAAACAATCATGCGTGAGAACTGGTTGATCTTCCTCCCAGTAACAAACCATTAGGTTCTTAAGAGGATAATGAAAGATGATGGCATCATTGACAAGTATAAGTGAAGACTTGGTGTTAAAAGTCATAGACAACAGAAAGGCCTTGACTATTTTGTCACATCCTCGCCAGTTACAAGAATTAATTCCATACGAACGGTAGTAGCATTAGCTGTAATATATGGTCTTGAAATACATTAAATGGATGTTAAAAAAGCCTTCTTAAATGGATATTTAGTGAAAAAAAATTACATGGAACAACTTGAAGGGTTTGTGGTTTCAGGCAAAGAAAAGAAGGTCTATAGACTTGTTAATTCTCTTTATGGACTAAAATAAGCAGCCAAATAAGGGCATGCGAAATTTGACCAAACAATATTATCAAATGGTTTTAAGATAGAATGTGATAAATGTATGTACATTAAAATTGTTCCAAGTCACATAGTCATAGTTTGCTTATATGTGGATGATATGCTGATAATGTATAATGACATTGCCAACATAAATGCTACTAACCGTATGCTAACTAGAAAGTTTGATATGAAAGACTTGGGAGTTGCAAATTTAATTTTGGGTATTAAGATCCATCAGACTCCTTAAGGTTTGGCATTGTCACAATCTAATTAAATTAAAATAATACTTGAAAAGTTCAAGCACTTAGATTTTAAAGTTGCAAAGACTTGAATTGACGTGAATCTGCACTTGCAAAGAACAAAGGTCAAAATATATCTCAATTAGATTATGCTGGTATATTGGGATGTTTAACATAAATCACGAATTGTACACGACCATATATATCTTGTGCTATAAGTAAATTAAGTTGATACACGAGTAATCCAGGTCAATCTCATTTGACGGCAATGAAACGAGTTTTGGGGTATTTAAAACATACCCAAGAATTTTCTTTGCACTACCGTAAGTATTCTAATTGAGGGATATTGTGATGCAAACTGGATCACCGGTTTAACTGGTTCTAAATCTACAAGTGGATATATATTCACTATTGGCTGAGGAGCGATGTCTTGGGAATCGTCCAAGCATGATTGTATTATACTCTCTACAATGGAGGCCAAGTTCATAGCCTTATATAAAGCCGGTGAAGAAGCTTTATGGCTCTGAAATTTCTTGGAAGATATTCTATTTTGGCCCAAATAGTTGGCATAAATATGAATACATTGCGATAGTCAAGCGGCAATTAAAAGGGATGGGAGCGTTATGTATAACGGAAAATCTCCTCATATACGACGAAGACATAAAAACGTTAGGCAACTACTCTTTGGGGGAATTATCACAATTGACTATGTGAAATCAAGAAATAATATGTCGGATCCACTTACAAAAGCCTAACTAGAGAGGTAGTTGAAAGATCATCGAGTGAAATGGGACTATGGCCGAGGACACGTTATTATGGCGGTAACTCTACCTAGAAGGTTGGAGATCCCAAGACATAGGTTTAAGGAGATCAAACAAAGTCATTAATGACAGCTCAATATTGTCAAATAAAATAATTTTGTCCATTCTCATAATGACACAATCTTCAGTAACAAGGATAAAGCGTTACGGCTTTTTATGTTTGATCCTGGGCATATCAAATAGTGTATCTATAATGATCCAACAGGTCATTTTGTGTATTTGATCCCCGTTTCCTTAAGTGATGCTCCCTGTATGTTTATTTATTGTTATGTGACTTGTGGGGATGGTTGTTTTGGGTTCGGCAAGGTTTTGGAACGAATTTGAACACTTAGTTCCAAGGTTAGAAGTTTAAGTTATAAGAGTTGACTGGGGTTTTACTTTTGTGTAAACCATCCCTGAATGGTGATTTTATGGTTTCAATAGGTTCTATGGTGATTTCGAATTTAGGCGTATGAACGAATTTGAATATGGAGATCCCTAGGTTGATTTGGTTCTATTTGACGAAAATTGAAAATTGAAGGTTTGGAAAGTTCATAGGTTTGGCCATGAGTTGACCCTGAGGCTATCGGGTTTGGATTATTGTTCTAGGAGTTGGAATAGGTTTGTTATGTCATTTGGGACTTGTGTGCAAAATTTGGGGTCATTCCGGATTAGATAGGCTTGAATCAGATGCTTAATTTGAAGTTTATGAACTTAAGAGATTGATATTGATTGGTGATTCATTGTTTTGATATTAGTTTGTGCGATTTGAGACCTAGAATAGGTCCGTATTATGTTTTTGAGACTGGTTAATATGTTTGGACAGGGTCCTAAGGGGCTTGGCTGTGTTTCCGGATAGTTTCAGATCATTTCTTCATGGTTTTGGAATGCTGGTGTTCTGATGAGTTGTAGTGCTTCGCGATCGCAGAGCTAGTCTCACAGTCGTAGTGAAGAGGGAGCAGATAAAAGGATCTTTCCTCTTCGCATTCGCAAATCAGGTATTGCATTCATGGAGAGGAGGGATCTGAAGCAGTGCGATCGTATAAGGGGGACACATTTGTGAAGGAATGATGCTAGGGGGAGGAATGCCTTCACGTTCGTGGAGCTAGGCTTGCATTTTCCTAGGCTCAACAGGTGGCCAATCGTCATGTTCATGTAAGGACTTCCATCCGCAGAGAAGGGGCAGTAGTTGGTCAAGAATTTGGCCTTTGCGATTGCAAAGTGGGTCCCGTGATTGCGAAGTGTATAACTTGACAAAAGTATAAGATGTCATTTTCGGGACATTGAACTCATTTTATCACATTTTGAGATTGGGAGCTCGGATTAAGGTAATTTTTTAGGCGATTTTCACCCACTTGGATTGGGTAAGTGTTCTTGACACATATTTGATTATTATTCATAATTCCATCCTTGAATTTGGAATTTTGATTGATGAATCTAAGAAAGAAATACGGGGTTTTGGCAAAAAATATCTATAACGAAAAATAGAGATTTGAGCCCCGACTCGGAGTCCGACTTGGAAGAAACTTGTATGGTTAGACTCGTTTTCGAATTGGTAGGATTTGTGACTTTTGTGGGGTTCCAGGAGGTGAACTCGGGTTGACCTTTTGGTTGGCTTTTTGATATTTGATAAGGATCAAAGCTTCATTACTTGGAATAGATTTCTATACCCGTGTTTGATGTTATTGAGTTTTTTTTGGCTAGATTTAACACATTCGGAGGCCGATTCGAGAGGCAAGGGCTTTCTAGAGTATTGATTTGGCTTTTTTGAGGAAAGTATATTGCCCAACTTTGTGTAGGGAAATACCTCTGAGGATTTAGCCTTAATTGTTATTCGTGCTATGTTAAAAGTGACGTGTATATGAAGTGACGAGCATGTGCACAGGTGCTATGAGTGTCTTATGATCGGATTAGCACTTACGCAACTAATATGCCTTAATTTGGAAATGTGCTCTATCTGAAATATGCTTAACCACTTTGTGACTAGATGAATATGATCTTATCTATTAATTTTGTCATAGTCATGATTCATATGTTGAACACCCATCTGCATTTTATTGTTGTCATGTCCTTATGCACCTTGTTGATAAATTGTGGGCTGGCACATGTGGACATGTTGAGACGATTATTTGGTTGTTGGCACAACGCTTTTTCTGTGCGATTATGAATGATGTTGTGTAGGGCGGATGATATCATGGGATATTGTTATTGTTTCAGGACGGAGCGATACAGTGGGATATTTTTATTGTGTCAGGGCGAAGCGATATAGTGGTATATTGTTATTTTGTTACGGTGGAGCGATATGGTAGGATATTGTTATTGTGTTAGGGCGAAGTGATAGGGGTGAAAATTATTTTTCTGATACAAGGTATCCTATGTTTGTGTTTCTATTTGATGACTTGTTGGCAAGCTGGACCTATACTTGCATTGAGTTGTTATTATATTTTCCAAAGAGATTGTTGGTGTTGTTTTCCTGTTATAAATTCTGTTGTCAGTCTTTGATATATTGCAAAGGTTATTTGACTAGTGCGTATCACATGACTTGAACCTTGTCACTACTTCACCGAGGTTAGTCTTGATACTTACTGGGTACTGATCGTGGTGTACTCATACTACACTTCTGTACGTTTTGTGCAGATCTAGGGGTTGGAGGCAGCGGACTTAGGCAGTGAGAGCTTACATTGACCACGAGGATTCAAGGTAGAGCTGCATGACCATCACAGTCCTTTGGAGTCCCATCCCTATATTCATATCCAAACAGTGTTGTATTGTGAGACATCCTTATATATTCAGTTAGAGCTCATGAATATGTACTACTTAGTTCTTGGGAGATGTTTGGGTATTGCCATTTTTGGCTGATGTTAACAATATTTCTGCGTTCATACTAAATACTATCTTATTATATCCTATTTCTGCTGCTTTAAATATGTTAAATGATCAGCTTACCTAGTTTTAGAGAGTAGGTGACATCACGACTCCTGTGGTGGGATTTGAGTGATGAAAAGTTGGTATTAGAGCTCTAGGTTTATAGGTTCTACATATCATGAGTAAGCTTAGTAGAGTCCTGTGGATCGGTACAGAGATGTCTGTACTTATTGATGGTAGACCATAATCTCGTGTTTTAGTCGCTTATCACACTCCAATTTACTGCACTTTAATTGAGTTTGAGCTTTAATCGCCAATATTTTGCACTAACTATGTGTTTTATGCCGTGTAAGAGTAATTCCGAGCTATGTAGATGTTATGCAATGAATTCAACTGATTTGGAGCTTTGAAGTCTGAGTAAAAGACCAAGGAATTAAGTCGAGATAGCGTTTGGGGGTCAAGAACCACGTCGGGATAGCTAAAAAGCAAGAAAAATCCGTACTCTGAGAAACTTCCTCAGCCGCGGCACGTGGGATGCCGCGTCTGCACATTTTTCTGCTCCTGTCAAATTACAAGCTCTCTAGATTTCCCCACAATCATCCAGCTTGGCGCATCGCCCCATGTGTCGCGCCTGTGCAATTTTTACATAGTTATTATCCCAGTTTGCGCAAGAAAAGGTGTTTTCGTCTGGGCCCGACCCTACTTAGTATAAATATATGTAAAAACATTATTTTATGGACTTTTGACACATCTAAGACCTAAGGAGGCTAAGGAGGAGGTGGAGAAGCGAAAGAACAAGGAATTCATCATCCAATCCTCACTCAAGACAAGAGTTTGGATCGTTTTACGCTTTTCTTTATAATTGTTATGAATTACTCCATATCTATAGAGTAGTTCTTCTTTAGGGATTGATGGATTTGGTGTTTTGATGATTTTTTGTGGATGTTAACTCTAGTTTTTATGTACTGAATCGTTTCGGGTGTTTTAATTGTTGCATCTATATTCACATATTCATATAATAGAGAGAGGCATAACTTGTGATGTTTTTGCATTATCTTGTTGATTGAATTCATTGATTCTTCATAGTAATCGAAAGAGGCTAGTTGAATTATTGTTTAGACCTAGTTAGGAGGACAATCGAAAAAGGTTCTCCTAAAGACCAATCCACTACGAATTCTTGCATATCTTCACCGAGCTTAAATAGGTTCATATTGTGAGGTTGAGACTTAATAGAGAGAGAAGTTTCTACTAAACGTTTGAACTAATAATTGAGTGAATTCGAGAGACTCACTTGAACATTATAAGTGAATTAACTAGAGTTGCATCCCAGACAATTATCTTGCACCTATCCAATCAACCCCTATTTTCTCCCATTGAAATTTTCTCTGCTTACTTGTGTTCGATTGTCATTAGTCAATTAGCTTTAGATTCTTAGTTAATTTTAGTTTTAATTCACATAATTCTCAACTATTGATCATCTTGGATAGTAATCTAGCTACAAACTACAATAATACTGTTTAAACCCAATCCATGTGGATACGATATTATATTATACTATATTCGACTGGCAATCATATTTAAGTGTGTGCTTTGCGCTCGTCAAATTTTGGCACCATTGCCGGGGATTGGAATCAATAGTGTTTGAAATAGTTTGTAGTGCTAATTCAGGAATTATGTTTTAGTTTTTTTTTCTTTTCTTTTCTTTTTCTATTTTTTTTTCTTTATTAGTTAACTTATTTTCAAGATTTGTTTTGTAGTATCTAACAAGTTGGAGAAGATATTGTAGATATTGAACTCTAAATGTTGTGATGATGGAGTACAACCAGCCTAATTAAACGGTTGAAGAGTTAGCAGCTGAGTATTATCAGCGGTCTGCTATGTGTTTAAAATGCGGTGGAAATCATCTATGGGTTGACTATCAAGCGAGTATGTATTCCTCCTATCGTTCGTATTTTGAACAGCCTCACTGTGTTTCTAGTCCATACAGGTATGAGGATTCATATGGGCACAATCTTGACTCTGGTTGGGATGAATACCCTTATTATAACTGGGATGGAAGCGAAGTGAGGCAACCACCTCAAGGAGAGAATGGTAGTTTAGAAGATCTTGTGTAGAAGTTCATAAATAAGGTGGAAGAGAGATTTACACACTATGATGAAGCCATTAGCAACCTAACAATGCAAGTAAGTCAAATAATAAGTATACTTTCAGAAAGGTCATTGCGCTGTGATGGTGAATATATGAAGGAGATACCCTGCGAGAATGAGCCTACTCAAGAAGATGAGCGTCTATAGAGGGAGATTTCCATGGTACAAGAAGACTCTGATTCAACTGAGATGATCGAAAATAAGGCTGGGGTTGAGTGTGAAGCAACGGAAGAAGAGTCCAAACCCCCATCCACCTTTCCACATCTGCAACATATAGTATAAAAGAATGAGAAACAAATGGTCTTGGACATACCAGAGGAATATTCACTTGACCTTTCTTCTTTGTTTTCTTATTCTAACCTTGATCATGTGAATTTTATTTTTGGGGATTTACAGGAATATGTATGGATTGATCCTGTAAAAGAATGCAGGAACAAGTTAAGGATCATCATGAGCGAGCAATTCACCGCTCAAGATGAGAACAAGAAAGAAAGGAAATAGCGGATCTTGCAGGTATCATCAGAAGAATTGGGCTTAATGAGCTCCATAAAGAATCCCAAGGAGCAAAAACGAGGAATGAATTCAGAATTAGGGGTGGAGTACATAAGTTCTCGAAAAAGAAGAAAATTCAGGGAAGTTTCCTTTACCTTATACTTTTTAATTGTGCGTCATGGGATATGCCACAACTTAAAGTGTGGGATAGGGGATAAGTTAGAAATTTTTTTTAAAAAAAAACAATAAAAAATTGAAATTTTTTTCATTTTTCCGGAAGATGGATATCATTTGACGGGTTTCTTGAGGGATTAAAGCCGAAAGAAAAAAAAGATAAAAAGATTTTCTTTTGTTAGGTAGTGGAAAAATTCCCCCTTGGGTTTTCTTTGTGCCGCAATTCTTTCCCAAGGGTTTTGGTTGAACCATGTATAGTTAGTTTTTATTTTGTTAGGAGTAGGAAACATTGTGCTATGATTTGAATTGAAGATGTCTCTTAACTTTATTAAACCTTGAGATTAGTGAGTGCTTTAGATGTGACGCTTGGGCTCAATTTTTGACTCTTGTATAAGTATCTTAAACTATATGATTTTAACTTTGCTTAACTGCTTTTACTAGAGCGTCTTGATAGTCCAATCCTGAATGAATTATGTACCATGTGTGTGTGAGATTTTGTCTTATTCTATGCATTGCATTTGATGTCTAGAACTTGCCCCGTGTGTTTGCAGAGCGAAATGATAGTTTAATTCAGTCTTGGAAGTGATATAGGTATTTCTTTATTGAACTAATTATATGTTATTACCCACATAATTTTTATGTATCTTAGTTAACCCCGTTGAGCTTGTAATCTTGTTTCTTTGGCAACCACATTACAAGCCCTACCCAGTTGTTCGAATTGACCATCTATTTGAACCATTTTACCTCTCGTGAGCACTTGAATTTGTTATGAACTTTGTAAAAGTTGAAGTGTGGGGTGGTTGGTTTGGCTTTTGAGTGGAACCATTAAATTTGGAGAAAGGTGCATTGTGTTGAAAAAAAAGTAAGAGCCACTTGAATTGAAAAAGAAAAAGAAAAAAAAAGTTAATTGCATGATTGTGTAAAATATTCCATGATAGTGGTAACTCTTGATGTAATTGTGCTTAAAGAAATGGGAGTTAATGTATGTTGATGTGAAGGTGGAGTTATGTCTTGACATAAGTGTGGGGTTTTGAACAATGAAATGTATGTATTAAAGTGCTTAAGGAGGTGTAGTCACTCTTATATCTAAATGTATACTACCCGTCCCACAGCCTACATTACAACCAATTAAAGTCCTACTTGATCCTTGACTGAATAAGCTTGATTAGTTGAGTAGTACACTACGGGCAAACCTATGGTTCATCTTTTGTGGCATATGAATGTTATTTTTGAGAGTGAGTAAATTCTTTCTACATTAAGTTCCTGATTGTTGTTAAATTTGATGGTGTGTGGAACTACTCTTTATTTTTATGAGGTCACTTGATTCATGAAGGAAAGGTAATGCTTGACCTCTATGTTGAGTAAGGGAGTGATTTGTGAATAATTCATGGTACTTTTGAGTCAAATTTTGAGGCAAGGATGTTACGCTACTGTGCTTAGTCTATTTTAAGTATTCTTGGTATAATGAGTTAGGGGAGTTGCTAAATAAGGTTGTGTCTCTATAAAGAGTGGTTTGATTTCTACAGGACGAGCAATGGCTTAAGTGTGGAGTGTTGATGGTAGGCTATAATCTCGTGTTTTAGTCGCTTATTACACTCAAATTTACTACACTTTAATTGAGTTTGAGCTTTAATCGCTAGTGTTTTGCACTAATTGTGTGTTTTATGCTTTGTAGGAGTGAATCCAAGCTATGTAGATGTTATGGAATGCATTCCAGTGATTTGGAGCTTTGAAGTCTGAGTAAAAGCCCAAGGAATTAAGTCGGGAACGCGTTCAGTGGTCGAGAACCATGTCGGGATAGCTAAAAAGCAAGAAAAATCCGTACTCTGAGAAACTTCCACAGCTGCGGCGCGTGCGACGCCGCGGCTGCACTGTCACGACCCCAAATTTCCCTCCTTCAGGAGTCGTGATGGCGCCTACTAGTGGGAGCTAGGCCAGCCGATAATTAATTCATTAATTACTTAATTAAGTTACAACAGTTATCTAAAGCAAATCGCAACATAAATATATAACAACATGCAATAATATAAGATATTATATATATGTATATATATCATTCTATTCTCAGTCACTCCACCAATTCACCCATTTCTCATTCAAAAATCATATGATACTTCACCGCGCGGAATATTTTTCAATTCATCATTCGTTCCTTTTTCCACCACTTAGCAAATCATGAAATATATCAACATAAGAAAGTAGCTAAACACAAAGAACATTAATATACAAACGTAATCCGTCCTAACAAACTACCCCAAGAACTGGTGTCACAGGATTCACAGACAGTCTAAGATTTACTAGATATAAGTGTCTTGAAAGAAATATCAAAGGAGACTATTTCCGAACTATATGGAAATAGGTACAAAAATACGGACAGATGACGTTAAGGGCTGCGAACGTCTGCAGTCCTACCTTGAGTCGCCTGAGAGTCGCG
>MCJB01018262.1:2321-16783 GCA_002018475.1 Nicotiana obtusifolia | reverse complement strand
GGGGGGGGAATGCTTTCGCGCTCGTGGAGCTAGGCTCACATTCGCATAGGCCCAGCAGATGGTCAAGCATTTCGCGTTCGCGTAAAGGCTTCGTGTTCGCGAAGAAGGGGTGGCAGTTGGTCATGAATTTGGCCTTCACGATTGCGAAGTGGGTACCGCGATCTCGAAGTGTATAACTGGACAGAAGTATAAGATGTCATTTTCGGGACTTTGAGCTTATTTTATCATATTTTGGATTGGGAGCTCGGATTGAGGCGATTTTCACCCACTTGGATTAGGTGAGTATTCTTGACTCAGATTTGATTATTATTCATGATTACATCCGTGAACTTGGCAGTTAATTGATGAATCTAAGTGAGAAATTAGGGGTTTTGGCAATACCTTTCTAAAATGAGAAATAGAACCTCGATTCTTGTCGGATTCTAATGAAAGTTATATGGTTGGACTAGTATTCGAATGGGTAGTCGGGATTTGTTTGTCGGGTTCTGGTAGGCGGGCCGTGGTTGATTTTTGGTTGACCTTTTGATATTTGATAAAGATCGGAGCATTATAACTTAGAATCGATTTATATAGCTTTGTTTGATGTTGTTGCATTGGTTTTGGCTAGATTTGACCCGTTAAGAGACCGATTTTAGAGGCAAGGGCTTTTTGAGTATTGACCTGTCTTGTTTGAGGTAAGTATCTTGCTAACCTTTTGTGGGGAAATACCATTTAGGATTTAGCCTTCATTGTTATTCATGCTATGTGAAAAGCGATGTGTACATGAGGTGACGAGCGTGTGCATGGGTTTTATGTGTGGCTTATGGCCAGGTTAGACCTTAGTCTATTAATATGCCTTAATTTTGAAATGTGCTCTATATGAAACATGCTTAATTACTTTTTGACTACATGAATATGATATTATCAATTGATTTAGCCGCAGTCATGCTTTATATGTTGAGAACCCATCCACATTTTATTGTTGTCATGTACTTGTACATCTTGGTGATACAATGTGACCTTATATTTTGATGAAATTTGGCATTATTGGTTTTGTGATTATTGTGGCACATATGGACATGTTGAGCAGATTGTTTGGGTGTTGGCACGAGGTTTTTGCCATGCAATTATGATTGATGTTGTGTTAGGGCAGAGCAATACGGTGGGATATTGTTATTGTATCAGAGTAGATCGATCTGATACGGTGGGATATTGTTATTGTGTCAGGGAGGAGCAATACGGTGGAATATTGTTGTTGTGCCAGGGCGGAGCGATACGATATGATATTTTCATTGTGTTAGGTTGGTGTGATAAGGGAGGAAATTCTTACTGTGATACGAGGTGTCCTAGGTTTGTGTTTTTATTTGATGACTTGTTGTCAAGCTAAACCTTTACTTGCATTGAGCTTTAATTATATATTCCAAAGAGATTGTTGGTATTGTTTTCCTTTTATATATTTTGTTGCCAGTCTTTGATATATTGCACAGGTTTTGACTAGTAAGTATCACATGACTTGAACCTCATCAGTACTTTATCAAGGTTAGTCTTGATACTTACTAGGTACCGATAGCGGTGTACTCATACATCACTTCTATAGGTTTTGTACATATCGAGGTGTTGAAGGCAGCAGACTTATGCAGTGAGAGCTTACATTGACCGCGAGGGTTCAACGTAGAGCTGCATGACCGTCGCAGTCCCTTGGAGTCCCATCCCTATATTTTGTACTGTTATTTTCATATCCGAACAATGTTGTACTATGAGACATCCTTATGTATTCAGTTAGAGCTCATGATTCTATACAACCATGTTCTAGGAAGATGTTTGAGTATTGCTATTTTTGGCTAATGTTAACCCTATTTCTACTTTCATATTAAATCATGTCTTGTTATATCATATTTCTGCTCATTCAAATATTGTTGAGTGATTACTTACCTAGTTTTAGAGACTAGGTTCCATGACGACCCCTATGGTGGGATTTGGGTCATGACAGTATCTACGGGATGATATTTTTAGGAATCACCTATGTAAGTGTAAAGTGTTAGCCGCTTCAAGGAGAATTTTGTAAGGCCAGTTCTCTAGGAACTTATGAAAGTAAGCGGTGTTCATGACTGAAACAAATACAACAATGAGAACCGAAGACGGTAAAGGATTGATTATGTGACTTATGGTTATCTAGGTGTACACAAAATTTTGATGGTTCAAAGATAGCAAATCTACCGGTTGATCGAGTATATCAGACATTTTTCACTACGGAATTTTCAAAGGGAAACCTACTTATCCAGATGTAATTAATCCTTGGTCGCGAATCATAAAGTTTTTTATGCATATTTCCATTGTATATCCATTCCCCTTCATGTGGGGAATTGTTGGATTTTTAGTTTTAAAATGAGGTGAATCGGGGCTTAGTCTCATTTTATCACTTTTTGAGCCCTAGACTTGGTGGGAGGCGATTTTGAGAAGAGATTTTCATACACAATCATTGGGTAAGTAATTTTAACTCAAATTTTGATTATATAACATGATTATTTATGAGTTATAACATCTAAATAATGAGATTTGAAGAGAGTTTTTGGGGATATTTTACCATGTTTTGAAAAATGTAGATTTGAGATTTGAGAATGGAATTGGACTTGGATTTAAAAAAAATACATACATGGACTCATGGGGTTATGCGCAGTTAAGACCTACCCTTCGACTCGGGTTTTGACCTAGCGAGCCTGGGATTGACTTTTGTTGACTTTTGAGGAATGGTGCAAAGATATTAACTTTATTAATTGAAATTGAATTCTCTTTCATTGATTGATGTTATTGTATCATTTTTGGCTAAATTTGAGCCGAGCGGAGGTCAATTTTAAAGGAAAAGCATTTTTAGGGTATTGATTGAGGGCTTTTGAGGTAAGTGTCTTTCTTAGCTTTGTTGGGGAAATTTTTCTAATAAAATGGTGTTTTTTGCTTCATGCTGGGGGTGATATATATGCAAGGTGACGAGCGTATATGCATGTGCTAGGGTTATCCATGCTCGGGGTAGATTATATGATTCCTTGTGCCTCGTAGGACTATGTGATTTTCTTGCCTCATGTTTTATTTGACTTCTATTATAATATGAATGTAAATTTCAACATTAGAAATCATGATTTGGCTTGTCATAACTAGATTAAATTCGACGGCCTTTTTGTGAAACTGTTGATATGCTAAATTCGATCATCACTATACCTAATCACAATTACATGTCTATGACCGTAGTTCTGAGGTACTTGAGTCACATACTTAAATTGAAAAACATGTTTGAGTTTTATTGAGATACTTGAACAATGAGGTTCTTGAGGTTTGTTGAATTATTATTAGCTTGAGAGCTATGATTGATGTTCATGTGGTGTATTTGTTAAATCACTCTTCCTTATGTTATCCATGCTTCCTTCGTTGCTCATCATTGTTATACATATATTTGGCGAGAAAGAGTGTAAAGCACGAAGGGTGATGCCGTGCATTGCATATACATTGTCATGTTAGGAAGAGAGTAAAGCACGAAGGATGATGTCGTGCCATTACATATATATTTATGTCTTCATTTCTAGTTGTCATTGTTGCACCTATGCTTGCTATGTGACTTGTTGTCGTTGTCACGTCTTTGCTTACTACCTTAATTCTTATTGTGCTTTATATGTTTACTATTTGTTTATCTGGTCACACTCATGTTTTCCGTCTTGTTTGTTATATTTACATCTATGCTTTTTCCTCGTTTGTTGTGCTCTCATCTAAACCTTCTATTTTGCTAGATAGTGAAACTTATGCTCTATACCTTAATTGCTACATTGCTTTTGTGCCTTCCACTATGTCTGTTATAGTTGTTCGTGTGATCTGCCTTGTTAGTTATTACTACTTATGTATTTTCCACTTCCTTGTTTCTTTTCTATCACATGGTTGGTACTGTTATGTATATCTTTGGTGAGGATTAGATAAACACACGAAGGGTATTATTGTGCTATTTGATTTGACATACATTCACATATCTGGTGAGGATGAGATAAATGCACGAAGGGTGTTGCGTGCCATTCGACTTGATATATTGCACACATTCCTCATACTATGAAGATTCGTGAATTTACAATGTAGATTGGTGGTTATCATTTTAAGAAAAGGTTTGGTTGCAATATAAGAAAACTGACCGTGATTTCTTTAGTATTCATTTACTGCTTCGCATATTTTTTCTTGTACTCATTTTTGTTATTCTATTATTGTTTCTATTGCAAATCTATGTGCATAGGTTATGTTAGTGAGTAACTTTTGAATTAAAAGCATCGCCACTACTTCACTAAGGTTAGCCAAGATACATATTGAATACATGGGGTCGGTTGTACTCATACTATACTTCTACACCTTGCGTGCAGATCTTGGAGTTGCGTAGCCACGGAGGTCAGAACCTAGCATTATAGACGTATCAACACTCCAGATACAGACTACCATTTGTTCGTGGTAGTTTAGGATTTATATTTCTATTTATGTAAATTTCAAACACATGATGTATGTTTTCTCAAACTGAATTTGTAATCTTATTTGTAGTCCCTCGTGACTTGTACTACCAGTCTTTGGGAAGTTGTATTGAATTCATTCATTTTATTTCTTATTATGAATAATTTATCATTTTTGTTAGCTTGTCTATGTTTGGCTTACGTAGGATTAGGGTTTGGTGTCATCACGACTAGGTGGGTTTTGGGTTGTGACAATATCTATCTCGGTCTCCCAAGTAGCCACCTTGCTCGACTGGGCTCTCTAAAGCAGCCCGACTCGACCTCCTTGGACCTGAGCTTCCGAACTTGCCTATCCAAAATGGCCACTGGATCGTCTTTGTAAGATGGGTTCTCGTCCAACTATAATGTGCTGAATTCCAAAACTTCAACTTATTTCCATGATACTTCTGAATCATAGAAATGTGAAATACATGATAAACTCCCAAAAGAGTAGGAGGCAAAGCAAGTCTATAAGCAACCTCGCCAACTCTCTACAACACCTCGAATGGACCAATAAGCCTCGGACTCAACTTGACTTTCTTCCCAAACCTCATCACGTACTTCATAGGCAAAATTCTAAGAAGGACCATCTCACTCTCCAAAAATGCCACATCGCGAACCTTCTTGTCCACATAGTTCTTCTTCCTGGACTGAGCTATGTGAAGTCTCTCCTGAATCAACTTCACCTTCTCCAAAGCATCATGGACCAAGTTTGTACCCAACAATCTAGCATCACCAGGCTCAAACCAACCGACTGGAAAGCGACATCACTACCATATAAGGCCTCATATGGAGACATTTCAATACTGGACTGGTAGTTGTTGTTGTAAGCAAAGTCCGCCAATGGTAGGAACTGATCCCAGTGGCCTCTAAAATCGATAACGCAAGCCCTCAACATATCCTCAAGGATCTGAATGGTCTGCTTTGACTATCCATCTGTCTATGGGTGAAACACCATGATGAGCTCCACCCGTGTGCCCCAACTCATGCTAAACAACCCTCCAAAAGTTCGATGTAAACTGAGTATCGTGATATGAAATGATAGAGAGGGAAACACCATGCAAGCAAACAATATCTCAGGTGTAGATCTGAGCCACCTTCTCAGAGGTGTAAGAAGTCATATTCGGAATGAAATGTGTTGACTTAGTCAATCGATCAAAGATGACCCAAATGGCATCAAACTTCCTCAAAATTGGTGGCAAACATACAACAAAGTCCATAGTAATGCGCTCCCACTTCCACTTTGGTATATCAATATTTTGAAGCAAACCACTCGGTTTCTGATGCTCATACTTGACCTGTTGGCAATTCAAACACCGCGAAACATGCCCAATAATGTCCTTCTTCATCCCCCGCCACCAAAAATGCTGCTTCAAATCATGATACATCTTTATTGCACATGGGTGAATAGAACACTGCGAACTGTGAGCCTCCTCAAGAATCAACTCTCTCAATCTATCAATATTAGGAACAAATATTCAACCCTGAAGTTGCATAACACCATCATCCCAAATAAGTACTTTCTTAGCACCACTTCACTGCACCGTGTCCTTAAAGGACCAATAAGTGTGGATCATCATACTAGCAAGCCTTGATACACTCAAACAAGGACGATTGTGCTTAGAAAAATTCAATCCCAAAAATGTATTAGCTAAGGCCTGAACATCCATAGCTAAAGGCTTCTCTAGAGCTAGAATAAATACCAAACTCCCGGTGCGGCCTTCCTATTCAAGGCATCCCTACCACATTTTCCTTACCCGGATGATATAAGATAGTGATATCATAATCCTTCAATAACTCTAACCATCTCCGCTGTCTCAATTTCAAATATTATGTTTCAACAAATGCTGAAGACTTCGATGATCGATGTAAACCTGACATGATACACCATATAAGAAGTGCCTCCAAATCTTAAGCGCATGCACAATGCCGCCAACTTCAAATCATGTACCGGATAAATCTTCTCATGGGGCTTCAACTGGCGCGATGCATAGGCAATCACCCTACCGTCCTGTATCAACACACACCCAATGCCAACACGTGAAGCATCATAACATACTGTATACATCCATGATCCTGAGGGTAAAACCAAAATTGGAAATGTAGTCACAACAATCTTGAGCTTCTGGAAGCTCTCCTCACACTCATCAGACCGTCTGAATTGAGTGCCCTTCTGAGTCAACTTAGTCAATGGGGCTATGATAGACGAGAACCCGTCAATGAAGCGATGATATTAACCAACCAAACCCAAGAAACTCCTGATCTCTGTTGTTGTAGATGGTTTAAGCCAACGCTGAACTGCCTTAATCTTCTTCTGATCCACTTTGATCCAATCAGTAGACACCACGTGGCCCAAGAATGCCACCGAATCCAACAAAAACTCACACTTGAAAAACTTAGCATACAATTACTTCTGCCTTAGAATGTCAAGTACAATCCTCAAATATTGTTGGTGTCATTCCCTACTACAGGAATATACTAGGATATCATCAATGAACACAAAACAAAAGAATTCAGATAAGGTTAGAACACATTGTTCATCAAATGCATGAAAGTTGTTGGGGCATTAATCAAACCAAAAAGACATCACCAAGAACTCATAATGCCCATAGCGAGTCCTGAAATCCGTCTTAGGGATGTCCAAAGCCCTAATCTTCAATTGATGATAATCCAATCTCAAGTCAATTTTCGAGAACACCTTGGCACCCTAAAGTAGATAAAAAAAATTATCAGTGGAAGGCAATGAATACCTGTTATGATGTAAACTTGTTCAATTGCCTATAATCAATGCAAATCCTCATGGAACCATCCTTTTTCTTCACAAACAACACCGGTGCACCCCATGGAACTATCCTTTTTCTTCACATCCCTATCGGGTGGGATGCTTGGTAGGTTTGCAAAAAAGCATTTGGAAACTCTCTTACTATGGGAAATGAATCAATGGTAAGAAGATAAACAATGATATCTCTAATAAAGTGCCAGACACGCCAAACACCCCTTCTCAATTATCCATTGAGCTTTCATAAATAAAACAATCATACTAGGATTATGATCAAAAAAACCCATCTATTTCAACCTTGGCAACCCCGGTATAGCCAATGTCACGGTGCTAACGTGACAATCAAGAATAGCATGGTACAGAGATAACTAATCCTTACCAAAATCACCTCAAAGTCAACCATATTAAGCAACAGAAGAACAACTCTAGTGTTAGAACCCCCAATAGTAACCACACAAGAACGATAAACATGACCCACCACAATAGAATCACCGACAAATGTAGATACATGAACAACAATATCAAGAGAACTACAAGGCATATCCAAATATGATGCAAAGTAGGAATACACATACGAATAAGGAGAATCCGAATCAAATAATATCGAAGCATCTCTATGAAAAATTGAAACAATACATGTAATGACTGCATCAGATGCAACCGCCTCAGGCCTACAAGGGAAAGAATAACAACGGGCTTGGCCTCCACCTCTTGGACGACCTCTACCTGCTTGACCTCCACTTCTAGCTGGCTGTGTAGGTAGTGTGCTAACTGGTGCACGAATCATAGTCTAGGTGCCCCACAAAGGTATAATCATCTGAAGCCTGGGAAAATCTTGTAAGGTCCCATAAAGGTTCGCCAAAGATTCGAGGTTTTTGGTGCCACGGTAAGCTAATGTGCTCGGAGGGTTCTAGATAATTTTTCCGCAATACGGATTTTTGGACTTGCAATGCATCAAGGAGTTGGTGGAAAATTGTTGCATAAAATGATAATTATGTGGTCTATTTCGCGACCAAAGAACTGTTCCACTGGCCGCAAAACCATCGCGGGGTGAACCAATCGATCGTAGACTTGCCCAGGCCAACCCAAATTTTTGGAGACCATTTTACGGTCCAATTCACGGACAGCACATCCTTTCTGCGATGCATTTCACGATTGCGGATTTGATTTGTAGGAGCATTTTTGAAAATTTCTTAACCGACTCCATTTTGATATATGCCTTAAGGGGGGTCATTTTGAGTGAGAATCAACTCATTTTAAGGAGGGAAAAACACTCTAGAGAGAGGGGGGCAGCTCCAACCATCTTACTCCTTAATTCTTGCTCAATCTTGACGATTCAAGGAAGTTACTCACTAGGTGTTCAACCGACCGGGTAAGTTCTCACCCTTAAGCTTTCATGCAATGTTTTAATGGGTTTATGTATGGATTTTATCATTTTGGGGCTTATAGGATGGTGATCAGAGCCATAAATACTCTATTTTGAAATTTGGGAGTATGAGAAGAATGTGAGGTGTGGTTCTTGATTTGGGGGTGTGTCGTTGGGCATTCATGTATCAATAAAGGTGATATGAAGGTTGTTGAACTATCGTGGGTAGATTGTTGCTTGAAAATTGGTTGTGCAGGGAGGGAATTCCATTGTAGAACCTTGTAGTCGATCTTGCACTTAGTGTTTGATAAAATGCCAATAATGGCTAAGCCTACAAATGCCTCCCTAATAATTGTTCAATTTGGTTATGTATCTATAGATTTAAGTAGCTAAGAGTAGGGGGAAATTTGTAGTAATTCTAAGGAAAAATCAATCGAGGTATGTTGGCTAAACCCCTTCCATAGAATCAGATTCCATGAATTCCTCGTAACTTCGATTATGGTTTGATCAAGTTTCTATTCCTATTGTTCCAAATCGCTTCTATGGTTCATTTATCTAAGTTCTTGTGATTTTAGCTCATGTTTTTATTCCATTATGCTCTCTTTTGAGAAGAAAATTCAATGTTTTTAGGACTGTAATTACTCCTATATATAAAGTCATGGTTTCCAAATGTTCTTCATGTTGATGACTTATGATGATGCTTGAAAGTGAAGGAATGATAACATGAAATATAAAATGTGGCCATCATGCCAATGTATGGCCAAGAGTGCCAATGGAATGAAAAGAATTATAAAAACTCTATGAGATGCATGCTTTTCTTTTATATAGAAACGGTTTTGGGAGTATTGTTAGATCACTTAGGAAGGCTGAGTTATAAATGCCCAGGCCCGAAACTACACGTGCCGGTGTAGGAGTTGATTGAGGGGTGATTTCCCATTATACTATATTGAGATTATTTCCCTTGATTGGGATGATTTGATAGCCAGCACGGACCATATCGACCCACACTATATTGTGGTGGGACGGCCTAGCCGATAGACCGGAGATCAAACGCCATGCCGCGCACATAGTGGTACTGTGTTTCTATCTCCACCCTCATACATTGGGGTGAGACATCTTAGCCGATTGGGCAAAGGTCGGACTCCATGCCATATGCATGGTGGTGTGTCGGTACTAAGGATCTCCCAACCTAAAATGATAATGCTTACTTGAAGTTTAACTTTGTGTTAACTTGCCATTCAAATATTATTTTACTTACTGCTTCCACATTTCTTTCCTTTTATGTTGGCATTCCATTCTATGAGAGGGTATTTTGCTTCACATACTATTACTATTCCACATGCACTAACCGTCCCTTTTGCTAAGGGTGGTGCATCTTTAATGGATGTAGGTGGTTCCTCAGCAGGTGGTGTTAGTCCTTGATAGCAGCATACGCTCCACTCAGCGGATTTTGGTGAGCCATACTCTACACTGGGGCCTATATGTTGTCTTGTTTTCTTGTACATTGCTTTTGAGGTATAGCCGGGGCCTTGTCATCGACACTTTCATGCTACTCTTCTGATTCATTTAGAGGCTTCATAGACATGCTGTGGGATGTGTTTGGGATGGGGAGAAACAAATCAAAAATGTGGTATTAATTATTGGATGTTTCCACTTCTGAATGTGAACTTGTAATCTTGTCTACTATCAATTATGCTCCTTTAAGTAATGAAATACGATATTGTATCCTTTATCCTCTGATTGATTTTCTCGTGTCATTTATTCTCAAATCACTCACGGGCAAGTTGGGTAGTAGGCTTCAAATAGGCTTGATTGACTAGGATATCTCGGTTGAGCGTCGGTTGCGCTCCCCAAGCCTTGGGGCATGACAAATCCCTCCTTATGTGCCTCGAATCCCTACACTTAGAGCAAGCTCTCTGCTGACATGGCTGCTGTGACTGAGCCTCCCTCGGACAACTGGAATGACAACTTTAAGAACCACGTGCGGGAGGTGCACTAAATGATGACTGCCCTAGACGAGTACTCTGAAACCCATGCTAGTTGGAGCATCACGTGAAGTATGAAGTGCTGACTGAACTGCCCTACTGGAGTAGCCTCTACCATGATGACCCTTGTCCCTAAAATAGGCACCACTAAATCTTCCAGTACCACGAGGCTTCTTGGCCTCTCTGTCCTCCCTCTTCTGCATGCGTATATGTTCCAACCTCCTAGAAATCTCTACAGCCTTGTGAAAGGTAGTCTCAGTTTCAACCTCTCGTGCCATACCCTCTCCTTCTCAATAGGAACCAGAAAAGTTGCATAGCGTGACAACTCTGTGAACCTCATCTCATACCGGGCAACAGTCATACCCTCATGCTGCAAGTCCTCGAACTGGCTATGCAACTTATCTCTCATGGTAAGTGGAATGAACTTCTCTAAGAATAGAGTCAAAAACTGAGCCACGAGAGAGGAAGTGACCCTGCTGGTATGCCCTGCTCGTATGTCTAACACCACTTTTTGGCTGGCCATCTTAATTGAAATAAGTTGAATTCAACTCCATCGGACTCCACAAGTCCCAAATTGTGTAGAATCATCATGACACATGTCTAAGAACCCCTCAGCATTAGCTTCAGGATCACCAGTTTGTATGGAAGATCTATCTTCTGAAACCGATCCATCCTCTTCTTCTCCTCAACAATTGTAGCAAGTCTTATCTCATGCTTGGCTATAGTACCAGGCTGAACAACCCCAACTAGTGGAATAACTACAACTTTTGGAGTCTGAAACATAGTAATGGCCCACTCCGGAGTTTGAATAGGTAGATTTTGTTCCCCCCTCTAGTCTGAGAAGTAGATGAATCATAGGAAGTATAGCGGAATGTGCAAAGCCATCAAAGTAAACTCGAGATCTAGGCCATATTGTTCTAAAGCACTCAAGTAGCAATAAAACCTTCGGGAACCTGAGTCGGACCTAGTGGAAAATCATAAACTGGAACCTAATCCTCAACTGGAGCTACTAGTGGCCCTCATAAACTTATCTAGCATGTGCACGAGGAACCATAGGTGCTCCACTTCTCACAGGTGCATTCGTAAGTGCTCTAGCCTAAACTCTACCCCTGCCCAATCCTTTGCCTCTCCCTATCCTGGCATGCGGTACTGGTGCCTACTTAGCTGCTCCAGAAGAACGTATTTTCACCATCTATGAGAGAATATAAGAGAAAAGACTCTAACTTTAGCATGAAATATTTGCACGAAAGAGTTACGAAGAAAGTAAAGTTTCCTAATTGTACCGTAGCCTTTCAAAGATAAGTATAGATGTTTTTTTACCGATCTGGAAGACTCTGCTAGACATTCTCATGACCCGTAGAACCTATGAACCTAAAGCATTGATACCAACTTTGTCACAATCAAAAATTCCATCCAAAGGTCGTGATGGCCTAACATCTAAGACTAGGTAAGCCAACATATATCATAAGTCAAACAAACGAAACAAGATATAATTTAATTAAAATAGCATAAATAGCAAATAAATCTTCAATAATAGATAACATAAGATACTACAATATCAAATCCCCCAAAACCTGGTTGTACCGATCATGAGCTATAAAATGGAATACAAATAAAATCTCTTAATAATACTATATTGTCTGAATGTTTGGATAATAATATGAAAGATAAGGGATGGGGACTCCAAGAATCGGCGAGCAAACATGCTTCACTACCTCGGATCTCCCCTGACAGCTACAAAGCTCCCTCCTGAAGTCCGCTACTGCCAAAGCCCGAACCTATATAAAATATGCAAACGTGTAGTATGAGTATGAAACAATGTATACTCACTAAGTATAACCTTGGTGAAGTACTTTAGGTTCAAGTTATGTTACACTCACTAACCAAACAAACCTGTGGAGTTCATAATTTCACAACAAGACTATAACAAAAGATGCAACAAGACTATCTTGACTACAAGTCATCAACACATAATAGAGCATCGAGTCGCATCTTAAAATTGTGACGACCCAGCCAGTCGTCTCATGAGTTACCGCTCCGTTTTCCCCATTTCTACCTTATTATGCTTCGTTATGTTATTTGGGATGTGTGTGCGAAATTTCATGTCATTCGAACGTGGTCTGATTGGGTTTTTGATTAGAAGAGTAACTTAGAAGATTTTGAAATTTCTTAGGCTTGAATCCGACGTGAATTTGGTGTTAAGAGGTTGTTTTGAGCGTTCCTAAGGTGGGAACAAGTTTGAATAATGTTATGGGATATGTTGGCATAATTGGTTGAGGTCCCAGTGGCCTCGGGTGAGTTTAGGGTGGTTAAACGGACTATTTTGTCCTTAGAAAGTTGCAGAAAAACCAGAAAAGTTTGTAATTTTGTAAGAGAACAAAGAGGCATCACAAACAGGCTATGCTATCGCAAACCCTGTATGCGAGCCGCAAACCACACACCCAGATCGCAAACCCAGACAGTTTTCTGGGCAAAGAATAACGTCAAGAATGCGGTCAGGAATGCAGTCGCATTTTCACAATGCGGACCGCCTATCCACCACACTGAGACCGCAAACCGAGATAGATTTTTGGGTAAGATCCACGTCGGAAATGCTGTCGCATTTCTAAAATGCAAACCGCATATAGCACGTTGAAATCGCACACCAAGACAGATTTCTGTACAAAAATCAACGTTAAAATTGCGGTCGCACTTTTGACATGCGAACCGCAAACCATGCTTCACACTGAATTGCGGTGAAGGCTAGGGTTATGATCTGCGATGGCCATGGCGAAGATGCGGACTGCATGTTGGATATGCAGCGGATATGCGGTCGTATTTTAAACCCGACTGGGGGATTTTTGTCCCGATTTTTGACCCTTTATAAATAGAAACCACTACCAAACACCCTAAATCACAGCAAATCAGCCTCAAAACTATATCCAAAGGAGACTTTCTTGAAAACATTTTTAAAAGAGGGTATTTTGGCCATCTTAAACATAATTGGAGCCATAGAACTCGGATTGAGACGAATTTTGAGGCGATTTTTGGAGGATTTTCAAGGGAAAACATCGGGGTAAGTGTTCTTAGCTCAACTTTGGTCAAATTACCCTAGTATATCGCTATTTTTAGTATGTAATTGGTGATTTAAGTTGCAAAGTTTGTGGAAAATTTTTAAGTTTAGACATAAAGAGTTGGAGGTCGAACCAATGTCGGAATTCGATAATTTTTGTATGGTTGAACTCGTTAGGAGGTAAGGGACACGTTGATGTAAAAATTTCTGAACTTCGAGAAGTGGGCCCGGGGTTCGAGTTTTGCTAATTTCGGAATTTCTTTGTATTTTTCTATTATCTTGCTCGGGCTTTGTTTCTTCACGACCCGGAATTCCTACCCTCGGGAGCCGTGATGGCACCTACTAGTGAAAGCTAGGCAAGCCAATTAACCGAATCATTAACTACTATTCCACTAAACAACTTAAAATCAACAGTTAATAACATTATAAATAAATGAGCAGAACGTATAAAATTTCAGGCCTTTAAACATCGCCAATACAATCTCCTTAACAACTACCCAAGATTTAGTGTCACAGTTTCACAGACTGTCTAAGATTTACTACAAGTAAGGGTCTGAAAGAAATAACAAAATACTATTTCTGGAACTACAAAAATAAGAAACAGATAAAATAGAAAGCGGGAGACTCCAAGGTCCGCGGACGCCTGCAGGACTACCTTGGGTCGCCTGATAATCAGAAGCTGGAAGCTCCTTACAGTCTAAAACCTGCGGTACTGGGATCTGCACAAAAGAGTGCAGAGTGTAGTATCAGCACAACCGACCCCATGTGCTGGTAAGTGCCTGGCCTAACCCCG
>MCJB01018251.1:0-82589 GCA_002018475.1 Nicotiana obtusifolia | reverse complement strand
AGGAGGTTGTTGCGAATCGACCGCTGAAAAGACTTTTCCCTTGACTGGGCGCGTCACTGTGCTGATGTCACCAGACAAAAAAGGACAGTCAAAACCCTTACCTAGTTTTTAGGGAAGCGGCGGCGACTTATCTCATTCTTTGTCGTTACACTTCAAAAAACGAGGGGGCTATCTGTGTGTGGCAAAATCGGATTTACCCATGAAAGGACGAATCGAGGTCGAACCTCAGCACCGGTCATCCAGCCAGCAATCGAGGTCGAACCTCAGCACCGGTCATCCAGCCAGCAATCGAGGTCACATATTCGATGCCGAGGTCGGAACCATAAGATCGATACCAGGATCGAAGCTACGGTTTCGACAGCAGGGTCGAAACCATAACTCCGATATCGGGCTCGACATTGCAGTCACGGGGTCACGTCAAATCTCGCCTTTGTGATAGCCGATGTGTCCGTTATATCAGCTGTCAACTCGCACTCAAAAGTCAAGAACACTGTTCAAGCTATACCAAACATGCAGAACCCTCACCAAACGTGCAGTACTTTTACCAAACCTGCAGTACTTTTACCAAACGTGCATGGTCTTCACCAAATATGCAAGGACACTGTGATGATTATCAAGGACACTTTATGGGCAGAAGGGCTTTTATCTCCTCTATATATATACTAAGCCTATCAATGTAAACATGAGCTGGAGACAGAAAAAGAAAGCAATATTGATTTTCAAGCTTTGTGATTGTTCTTCATCTTCCAAGTATCATATTCTTTGCATTTTATATTTACTCGCTTAGTATCAAATCTTGCCACTTATCTATTTGTTCCCACGCATAAATTCAATTGTTTTACTTCCGATTTTTTAGGTAAACAAAATGACAAAAAGGTGAAAATATATATTAATTAACTATGATTCAGTAATAATATTAAATATAAAGACAGATATCATAAATATAATATGTGTTGTAATATTATAAAGCATATTATTGTTATGCTTAGTTACCAGATTTATAGTAACTACGTAAAAGGAAGTTCTTGTATACATAGACTAACGTAGAATATATGAATAATACTGTTGTAAAACAAAGGGGTTCTTTTCCTTATTTGAGGTAAATTATCAAGTGAATTTAAACTCCTAAACTATAGGATCTAATTCAATAAGGAAAGATATTATAATTAAAATTTAGTTGATTTCAAAGTTCAAAATATTAGGAAAATAATTTAAATGATTATTGCCTAATTTGAAATATAATTTTAAAGGATAATAAGCGCGAACGACATTTCGCTAAGGGTTTTCGTACTTTTAATATAGTATAGATATAGATATTCAGACGCACCTGATGACATAGTGAATCTGTCATTCTGCTACAAATTTAATGGTTTGATCTTTAAGGTTTTTAATTTAATATTATATCTTAAAAATTATGATTTCGGATTTAATATTTGACAAAAAGTTTATATTTATGCTTCGCCTAGTAAATGCTGAATTTAGATGAATCTGTTGCCGAAATGCATTCGCCACCGTTGAAATTATTGATCTCTGAGGCAACTCAATAGTGGCACAACTCTTTGTTAGCTCTGGTAATAGAATAATTACGGAGCGACAACATCTACATCGTTGTTTCAAACCTAGCTAGTGATCTAGAACGACAATTTTCTTCTATTAGGAGAGACTACATCTAGATCTTTGTTTTATAAGTTCCACTCCGCCATTTTAATAATTAAGACCTGTTGTAAGTTTGAAAATTTTTGCAATTCGTAGGATTTAAACAACTCAATAAACTTTCTAAGTAAAATCTTTAAACATTGATATATATGTTCTAGTTTACACCAATAGCCGGTTATATTCATTGTTTATTTTTTCTATTCATATATATAAATTGATTTATACATTAATTATATACATTTAACACATATAACACATAAATTATACGTCCACCGGCTACTTTTTTATTTAAGTAATTGGGTGGACGGCTATTTATATTAATTCTTCGTAATGTGACAAACCCATTTCTCAACTCAAACAGTAGGTACAAATACACAACTTAAGAATAGCCATTGTTATCGTTACAAAACAAAGATAAAGAAAATCCTGTAAATTTTTTATGGATGTATTAATTTGATAATTTACTAGTATTCGATTTGCTTGATCTTAAAATGTATAATCTAATTGTCACGCTATTGTTCTGTTGGCTCTGTGTATGACTATTTAATTACTTTTAAAATATAATTTGCATTTATAAATACATTTTATCCGGTGGAGAGGTTTAATTGACTACTTGCTTCAACATTGATTCACTAATGATAGTAGGCATGTTGATTGTCTTCTCTAATTTTCCTAAAACCCAGTTACATTATCCAAGAGAACAAAATGTTTCGTTTTGTCATTATGTATAAACACCCGTTTTGCTTTTCAAAACAAAACAGAACAATATTTAGAACATAAAACAAATTTATCGAATTAAATTCATTATTCCAAGATCAAATCCGAGTACACCCAAAATGTCATCAGTTTAAATCAGATAAGGGGCTCTGAAAGATTCTAAGCATATTTGAGGGCAAAATCGAAGTCTTTTCTGGTTCAAAAAATTTGACCATTATTCTAATGATTGGGAATATACATACTAAAGTAGTAAAGTTCTGATAATAGCTCTGGCCACATCAGAAAGCTCATGCACGGCTGTGTTTAGAGCAGTGATAGGTGAGTTATTACCACCGAAATTTTTCTCACATTGATCAGCATCACCAGAAGATCCAACTACTGCATCTTCAGCAAACTTTGGGTTCCCTTTTGTCAAAGCTTCAGTGGCTTCTGGCACACTCGCAGTTAGGATTACCTGTTAAACAAAGCAGAATGACATAATTGGAAGAAAGCTTTGAGACGTGAAAAAACTTTTGTCCTAGAAAATTATTTTATTTTATTTGCTATTATTACTATTTAGGGGAACACGATTGAATTTGAGAGTCAAGTCATCGGATGGAGGAACTCAGAGCGAGCCTATGGTCTTGCAGGATTAGATTATTAATAGAATTGATTTTAAAAAATTACTTTGAATAGATATCTTTTTTCTTGAACAGGTGTATTAGATAGAATTAAGATTTCCGACCTAAATAATCGCCCACTCAACCACTTACACTAATTCAACAATACCTTGTAGGAGAAGGCACAATTCTTTAAAGGGACAATCCAGGCCGCCGGGGGATTTGATTGCTGGAGCTTGGAAATGGTGGCCGCCGCCTGCGTTGCTTGAACTTTGATGGCATCCACAATTATCAGCGCCAGCGTATTGACGTCGCCGTTGGCGCTGCGTGGGTCAGCGAGTAAGGTTTTGAGGCATAGCTGGACGTTGGGTGTGTTCTTGCATGTGTTTTGTACTACATTTTTGTCGGCACTTGTTTGCAGTACTAAGCTCAGAAACAACGCAACATAAACTAAATTCTTCATCATCCTGAAAATGCTAAAACAAATAATACTAACAAGCAAATTTTCAAGTTCTATTCTGGAATCAATTGGTTGTAGACATTGTGACAAGGACTTTTTATATAGCTAACTATGCTACTAGAAATGAAGAAAATCTAGATTACATGAAATAGTAGGGGAAAATATTAAATTATGGAATATTACCATTTATAACTTATCTAGAATTAAGAAGAAGATTATTTACCTACTTAATTTAAATTAATATAATTGCAATATATATTTTGACTTTCAATACGTTTGACGTGCTTGTTTTCATCAACAGAGTACTTGCCCTATCTAAATATGATTCAGCAAAATGTTAGACAACCAAGAAAAGGATTCACAATTTAACAGCAATTCTTTCGACTTTTCTTCGTGAATCAACGCGTACTAATTTAGTTTTATTTGGGATGAAACATTAGAAGTAGATCAGATAATTTTTACAATTAATGAGTTTGTCCTCGCGAAAAGAATATGGTATTGCCTTTTTCTTATCTCTTTCCTTTTTGAGGTTGATTTTCAGAAGCGTTTAGAATAATTTTAGGCTCGTGTTTGATTAAAAGATATATGTAATTTATGTAATGGGGGATGCAACGTGTTTCCCGGCTGAATTGACTCTAATCATAATTGGCGATATATTGTCTTCAATGCTTACCATAAGGGATTTATAATCTTCAATTTGCAAGATAATCTCGAGATCAGCTATCTTAATTATTTGTGTAGGCATAAAATAAATAGTTAATTAATATCCTCTTTCTAAAAAGTTTAATCTCTTAAATAGATAGTTCGTGATATGGCATACATTGGCAAGCAAAACGCGAAGGGTTTGAGTTTCACCATTATTTGTCAATAGAAATATCTTCATTTACTTCACTCAAGAAAAATAATCAAATATGTATCTGAAAGCTTTAAGCGAAATCTTTCTTCATTAGCAGTTACAAATGGATAATTACATGAAAAATCCAATAAATTGAACAAAGAATGCTACTTTAAAAAAGCCTAGGCTAGACACTGCTTCACAAGCTCTGGAATCCTGGATCCTCCTACTTTTCGTTTTGTTTTTTTTTTTCTTTTTTCCCCTCAAGCAAAAGAAAAAGCAGGGAAACAGAAGGAATTTTGGGATCTTACAACTGTGTTACTGAGGCTGCATTATTCAAAAAATTTCATTTTCCTAAGAAAGAGTTAGCAGGGCAGCTCCTTTTGTGAAGGAGTTGCTACAAAAAGACTAGGTACCTTCTGTCCATGTACTTCATACCTCAAACCTTTTTAAGCCTACTGCAACTGGCATGCTCAAGAATCCGAAAAATACGCTTAAGAACCATTGGATGAACGAGAGGGGTGTTGTGTTTGCAAATGTCCCCAGATATTCTACAATTATGATCTGGAACACAAGAGTTATGCTGAGAACTGCAACAAATACATAATTATCAAGTATCCCTTCCCAAACTTCAACTTTCTGCATTTCTCGGGAGTTCACTTCGTTGAAGAGCTGCAAATAACAACAAAGGGAATGTAAACCGCTGTAACTTCTCCTTTTTACACCACTATCTAACGTACAGCAGAAAATTACTGCAAAGGTCTTTCAGTTTTTACCTGGCAGAATACAAATGTATTGAAGATAATTGTATTGAGGGTTAGTTGAGCATCCGGGCCATTTAGACGAAATAATCCCATTCCGTTTGACTGAAGAAACCATATTACTAGGAACTGATATAAGGATTGTCCCAAGATATTCCTCCACATGACGTTACTAATAAAATTTCCTGACCTCCCTACTGGGGCTCTTTTCATTAGTTCATCATGAGGAGGTTCTGTTGCCAGGGCAAGTGCTCCCAATGTATCCATAATCATGTTAACCCACAGAAGTTGAACAGCAGTAAGTGGAGCGGTCCCTGAATCATAGTTTGAGCAAAAACATGATAGTTAAGAATAATATTCAGGTGTCTATTCAGCAGAAATGACTGGAAATCAATATCCACTTTAAAGAAAAAAAAGTACAAGAGAGGAAGGTTCCTGACCTGTAAAACAAGCTGACAAGAAGTTGACAACCAGTGCAACAATATTAACAGTCAGCTGAAATTGAACGAACTTTTGAATGTTTATGTAGACTGAGCGTCCCCATTTGGCTACTGTCACAATTGTGGAGAAATTGTCATCCAGTATGATGACATCTGCACTCTCTTTGGCAACCTGAAACCAGAGGCAGAGGAAGTAAGTCAAAATACAACTAACAAATTAACCAGTTAATGTGGTTTGCCTTATGCAGCAAAGTACATATAGACACTCGCCACCAGATAGACACAATACTTTATATTTCCATCTTATGTTACATCAAGTTGTTTCGATCAGCTAAGAATAGTCAAACAAACTCCTTAAACTCTTTGCTCAGTACAACTTAGGCTTTATTCTATTAGAGTAGCAAACAGAATATTTAGACCAGTTATCTCAACTTCAAACTTAGAATGAGTATGTGGTCAACCAAATAAGAGGCAAACTTAGAAGAGTATTGGAGAAAATTGCACAAGCACTTAGAGATTCCTATTGTATTTATCATCCTCCAATTAACTGTGCCTGTAACCGTGTCATCCAATGAGAATTTGATACTTAAGCAAGATGGCTAACACTCGACTATTCCAATAACTCGGATTAGAATGAACTAAGGAGAGATTATATATTCACCTCAGTTCCAGCAATGCCCATAGCAAGCCCAATATCTGCTTCATGAAGTGCAGGAGCATCATTGGTTCCATCACCAGTTACTGCTACCACTTCATTAAATGTGGTCCGCAATTGCTTCACCAAAGTGTGCTTGTCTAGTGGTGAAGATCTAGCCATTACCTGAAGTAAAGAGGATGTTGTCAATAAATCAGAAATTATAAACAATGAGCAGGAAACTTGTGGAAGAATAATCTGTTACAATCTCTTCATTCTCAACTGTAAACAAAACTATTGAAGTACCTGAATTTTGGGAATCAGCTTTAGCATTTCCTCCTGATTCTTCTCCCGGAAAACTGGACCTTCAATGGCAATACCATCATCTGTCAATATACCACATTCCCTAGCTATGGCTTTTGCAGTATTGATGTTATCTCCAGTAACCATTCGAACAGTAACACCAGCTGAACGACAAAGTGCAACAGACTCCCTGACTCCAGGACGAACAGGATCCTTTATACCTACAATACCTATACAAGTATACCCAGAAACTGGAATATCAGCATTAGGGGAGAATCCTTTATCCAGCTCCGTATAGGCAAGACACAAAGTGCGAAGAGCTTCACTAGCAAACTGATCAATTGTGGTCTTCAGATGGTTAGTTGATGTTTCATCCAAGGGAACAACTTCCCCTTTTGAATTAATTACCTTATCACAGGCAGCTAATATTATTTCAGAAGCGCCTTTAGTATGAGCCCTCAAACCTCCTTCAGGAAGCTCCAGAACCACTCCCATGCGCTTCTTAGTAGAGTTAAATGGCTCAACTTTTATAAGTTTACCTATTTGCCTTTCTGACGAAAAATCTCCACCAAGTGCTAAGCCAAACTGCAAAATAGCTGTCTCGGTTGGTGTTCCCAATATATCAGGTTTTCCATGCTTGGTAGCTACAACTTCACCTCCAGTATTGTTAAAAATTGACTGCAGCAAAGTGTTTAGTACAGAATCAGGGATTTCAGAACAAAGGGCGGATGCATCACTTGGCTTAGTCACATCCTTGATATTCATGCAGAAGCAAGTTTTCACTACAGTCATGCGGTTGGTTGTTAGTGTGCCTGTTTTGTCACTACAAATAGTTGTAGCAGAGCCCATTGTCTCACAAGCTGCTAAATGTCGGACAAGTGCCTTATCATTCATCATCTTTTTCATGGCAAACGCAAGACTTAATGTCACAGCCAAGGGAAGTCCCTCAGGAACTGCAACCACAACAATTGTAACTGCAATTGCAAAGTATTCCAATAATTCCCTAGCTTCTCCTGCAGACCAGCTCCAGTGAGATCCCTCTGTCAGTTTACGGCTATACATTTTCTGCACAAGTACTGCAAAAGTCACAATAGCAAAGAAAAGGCCTATTTTTCCAATGATTGTTGCCACTCCATTCAGTTTGACCTGTAATGGAGTTTCATCATCTCCGCCTTCACTGAGAGTTGCTAACAGTTTTCCCCACTGAGTCCTCATCCCAACTGTTGTTACCAACATCTTACAAGATCCATCTTGGACCTTTGTTCCAGAAAGAAGAAAGGGATTCTGAGCGCTGACCATCACTGGCTCACTTTCTCCGGTTAAACTGGACTCATCAATTAAAACAGAAAATCCTGAAAGGAAGAGTCCATCTGCAGGGACTTGATCTCCTATCGCGAGATGAACTACATCACCTGGAACTAGATCATATATAGACATCTTTTGTCTGTATCCGTTCCTAGTAACTTGAATGGATATTTTCTTTTTCTCTTTGTCCAAGTCTCTGAACTGCAATGATTGACGATAATCACTCATTGCAGTAACAAAGACAACCAACAAAATGCTAGCTACTATACCAAGACCGTCATGAGCGCCAACTGGCCATCCCTCCATTGCAATGCCAACAAGTAGAGAAATAAATGCGCAGCCGCCAAGGATCATGAGAGTCATGTCTTGTAAGGCTTCCCAAACAAACAACCAAAAGCTCCGAGCTTCACTTTCTTGGAATTTGTTAATTCCAAAAATCTCTTGTCTGCGGGTTAGAGAACTATAGTCACGTGTAGATAGCCCATCGGTACTTGATGTAGCGAGTTTATTTGCAATACCATCTACTCCACCATGAAATTTCACCTTTTTCAGATCATGGCCTTCAACTATGGATCCTAGCTCATCTGCGTCAATTTGAAAACCAGCATCTTTAACTTCATCAGGGACAGTGTAGTCACTTGCTTGCACACCTGCACGTCAGAGAATTAGTCTTTAGAATTTCTCATAACTACCTTATTAAACTGAATGATAATTTGAAATTCACCTGATATGAACTGAAATGCAGCCTTCGAAACCAAAACTGCTACTCTCAATTTCTCCTGTAACTCATAGTAAATCACAGGGTTCAGCACTTCAGCCACATTTATGAACTTGCATGTTGTTCCATAACGTGCCAATTCAAAACTTAAAATAATACGATAATAATATCAAATGACACCAAGTTTTGACCCAATTTTAAGCATGAGACTTATGGTGCTGCAAATTGCATGCACTACAACTCAACCCGAACAATCAAGTTGACATCAGGCTAGGGAAACTTTTCCTTCTGAAAAATAAAAAATAAAAAATACTATGCTGAGCTGTCTTAAAAAAATTGTCACTTTATAAATTATATCAACTATGTAGATATTCAATTTTTATTATTTTGCCTAGTACAATGAAATCAGCCACGTCTGAATTCTTTATTCAGGTCTCCCGCAACTTATAACAATTGTATGGGTAATTTCACGAATGCCATAAAATTAATTTTTGTAAGGACTTAACTATGCCTATCTATCACATAAAATAGTCTCAGAAAAACACAAGTAAGCTGATGCTATAAGTAAAAGGGAGTACTATACATGATTGGTACGGCGCATGGCAGCAGCCTCATATCGCTTGGAGAGATTTGCAGTGAAACGAAAACGACGTTTTGGATTCTTGACCACGCCACAAAGGCTCCTCCATCGCCGTAGCATCTCATCCTCCGAGTGCTTCGGCTTCACTCCTCCAAAATTCTCATTCAAATAGCTCTCCATTTTTGTTCTTCTCTTTTCTTCTCTGCTTATTTGCTACAAATATATAAAGCAATGAAATATAGACAAACCCTTACTTACAGAAAAAGGCAGCGCCTGGAGAAAAACAGTAACGCGGTGAAAAAAAGAAAAAGAGAGGAAAGTTAAATGGGCGTTAGAATAAGTTTCCTAGACATTGTGTTACAAGTTGGGGGGAAGAATATATTTGCAGAAACAAAAGTAAAAAAAAAAAACGTGATGTGTTGGGAGACAAGGAGAATAAAAGAATTACGGGAGAAAACAGAGTGAAGAAGATGGATCCGAGTTTTGGGTGAGAGAAGCTACGAATACTTGGTTCAACATTAATGGAGCTTCGTTAATTCTATTCTTCTTTTGCATTAAAACGGTCGTTCTTTTGGTTACCCTGTTTTATGGCATAGTTGACCGATATGGACGGGGGTCATATGTTATCTTTTATGTACTTAACTGCTCCCTCCTTTTCAATTTATTCCACTCGTCACCGAGTTTATGAAAATAGAAAATACTTTTCAACTTATAATGCAAAATGAGGTATATATATATTGTACGACTATAAATTATTGTATAAAACTAAATTATTTTCAAATAAGAAAATGAGTCATTTTTTTTGGCACGAATTAAAAAAAAATAGATTCACATAAATTGAAAGGAATGGAGTACATTTTAAATGGAAAAAAAGTACACTAAAAGGTTAGGGTATTATCACTTTTAACTGGCGCCAGGAACTATTTAAATCTAGTAGCCGAAAAAGTGTATAGAACTTATATAATTTTTTGTATATAACATACAGAATGTATATTTACATACAAAAAATATATAGATTTTATACATTTTCTCGGCTATTATTTTTACAGCGGCTATACAATATCATTTTTCCTAAAAGGTTCGAGTCGTCCCTATGAGTCGAATAGGTATCGCTAGAAAGTCTATTAAGTATTTTCAATTTAGATGGTATATTTCGTTTATCGAGAGTCAATTTGACTAAATTTTAAAGTTAAATTAAATTAGTTAAACTTAATTTTTCAGATTAAAATTTAAATATTCAAAACTACAAGAGAAGTATTATAAATTATAATTTTTCTCATGTCAATTTGGTAACAAGATGTATTTTAAAATATTGGTCAAATTCCATAGAGTTTGACTCTCGATAAGCGAAATGTGTCATTTATATTTAGCTGCAGTAATGAGAAATTTTATTCTTAGTCTCACTCAACCAACAAAAGTTGTGTGAGACCTTATTACTTAAGAGACACGTGGCGGTGGGTCCCATGAACCAATTTGCCTTGCCCCTTTACTCCTTTCTTCTCTTTCCAGATCTTTCCTTTTCTTCTCTATCTAGACGAGCCGCCATAAAATCTTCTTCAAACACACCACCTTCGAGCAATACTTTCATTTTCATCTTTGTTTTCTTAAAAACTAAATATCAAAAAACTAAATATCAACAAAATTAAAATTCACTTGACCATTAAGTACTCTAGCAGAAAATGATGAAAATGACCATTAAGTACTTTTGCAGATTCATTCACATCTTATTATTTCATTTCCTCCAAAAACCCATTTAAACCTTCCAAATACCATCATTCTTACTTTGACTCTCCTGATTTTTCAACATCTCATTACACAACTCAAAATAGAGACAATAGAAATTATAAATGTTGTGGGTTAATTAGTTTAGGACATTGGAAACAAACTAATTTGATGATTAAAAAATTATGCACCCGAGCTCTCAGTAACTATGGGACAAAATTTATGTGGGGTCTGGCTAGTTGGATTAAGAGTTGTTGCAAATAAAGATAGGATTTAAAAAAGAGGAATACGAAGAAAAGTGAGTGGCCGTGAATGAGGAGAAAAGAGGGTAACCAGCAAGTGAAATGGGTCTTTGTGTGTCATATCACGATGGACACTTGTCATACATAAAAACCCTCACACAACTAATATTACTTGAGTCTCACACGGAATAAAATTTCTCATTAGTAATTATGTGAAAGAAAAACTTAATTAGTGCATCATAAGTTATATATTTAGAGTAGTAGTAATTATGTGAAAGAAAAACTTAATTAGCGCGTCATAAGTTCTATTTTTACTTTTTTCCTTAACTAGTCTTAGGGTACGCGTGTTGTGCGTGTACAGTGTATCAAGAGATATTATTTCTTAGAATCACATGAATACTATTAAAGTTGGACGAGTTATAGAAAAAAAAAATTAAAAAAAAAAACTTAAAAGTTTAAACTCCTGAAAATTATAAATTTTGATCATATTTAACAATCGCCGTAAAGGAAGAAACTGTACACCAAAAAAATTCTCCAAATGACCAACAAATCAGATGATATTAGAAAAAAATAACAAGAACTATGATATTGAAAGAGAGCATTGGCGTAACTGGTAAATGTGACAAGAAGGTCATGGATTCGATACTATTATCGATATGAATTATAAAGAAAGTAGCTTTGAACAAATTGCCCAAGAACGCGTTTGTAATCTTCGTATTTGTGTAGCTGTGGGTGTGTTTGGAACATTGATGAAAAATTACTGCCAAACTCCATAGCAATTTTTTTCTAACTTAAATAGAAATATAATTTTTAACGATTCCCAACTAAAAAAAAATTGACAAAATATAATTACAATTTTACACGACTCCTAATATACTTGAACACCTAATATTTCGACTAAAATTTCAAATCACTTTACTTTAGTACTTAAGTGTTATGCATATTAACTTGACTGGTTCAATAACTTGGATTAATTTATTGAAAAACTAATTTGGATAAGAAAGTCGAGCCTAAGGTGCTTTTACATAAGTAGTCTAAAGCCATAGAATTAACAAAAGAACTAAAGAAAATTTCAATAGTAAATTCATATAAAAATAAAAATTAAACAATAATGTCATAACTACAATTAGGCTATATATGAATATGCTCACATAAACATGCAGAGAAGAACTCACATGGTTTGAAGGTGACATATTTGTACTAAAAGATTGATTTATGAAGAGTAGATAAGTTATAAGCATTGCAGAGCTACATATGTCAACGCCAACTTCCACCTAAAATTTATATTTCTTCAATATAAGATATCTTATAAATATAATCACAGACAAAATAATGATTTCCAATATATCAATCACAACGAAAGAACTACACCAATTGTAAGATATATGAACGTACATGGCAACAAAAAAAGGCCGAAATGCACAAGTTTTTATGAATTTTTAGACATCATCTGATAGACTTACCTGCTCTATATGCATAGCAAGAAATACAAGCATAAGCTAACTTCCCTTCCAAAAGTGCTCTTGAAACCGTCATTATTGTTATTGTTCTGTTTTCATGATCCTTTTTTACTGATAAACTTTGAACTGCGCGTTGAACTACAAAGCTACTGCCCATCTTTTTATAGTAATAGTACACAACTTATTTTACATCTACTTAATTCCTTTAGTAAACAAATGTTGAGACATATTCCGCAATAGCTTTATATAATTGTATTAACAAACTGTAAGAGCAAACTTTGCATTCAATATAAGGGAGTCTGAGCTGTTGGGAAGCACTACAAGAGCATGGAGATGGAGAGTTCCGTAATACTATAAGTCAAAGTCAAAATATTAATATAATTTATAGAGTTCAAGTATCCTTAAGTTATTTATATCTTTAATTGTTATGAGTTAGATGCTTAACCAATTTTCTATATCTAATGCAAGCCAAACAATCTTGTGTACAATTTGTAAATAAGTAAATTTTAAACCGATGATCGTATATAAGACATTGTAAAAAAAATCACAATTGATAACCTTTTTATTTGTAATTCTTAATCAAGCATGCATATACGAGACGTCCTACAAAAATCACAATTGACAACCTTTCAATTTGTAATTATTTATCAAAAATATATGTATATTATTATATAAGTTCAAGAAGAGAATACATAGAGAAAGTTTACCTGCACTATCAAGATAGAGATATGAAAGTGAATGCTAAACCTAAATAAAGATTAGTAACATGAATTAACTGGTAATAAAGAATCAAACCACACTAAAGAATCATAAATAAAGAAGAGCTTAAAAAATCCTAAACCTAGTGGAAAGCTACACGATAATAAAGAGACCTAATTATACCTAAAAAAAAGGAGAGTCTAAAGAATTCTAAACCTAAAATAAAGTAAAGTCCTAGCCAACAGAAAACACGACAATAAACGAGAATTTAACACAATTTGTAATTACAATTACAATTTTATCCAACATAGAATGCACATACGAAGGGTAAATAAGACGAACAACATTTTGATAAGAGATTCGTGCTTTTAATATAGTATAGATTAAAGCATATTAATTAAGATAAGTTAAAAATGCGGGACTTTTTTTGCGTTTCAGAGACGCGGAGCCCTTATTCCTTGTTGGTTCTCACTTTTCTAGTACTACTTCTCTTTACTAAACGATTGGTCAGTCATGTGACCTACCTTTTACCTCGTAATTTTGCTGCAGAATTCATTTTCCAAGCACTTATTAACTTAGCAAGGGTGCTATGAGGGGCACAATGTTTAACAACTCTCTCCGTATTCTCATTCTTTTAGTCATAATTCTACATATTTTACTTGAGCGTCAATCATCCGCTTAATTTCGTCTTTTTCTTGCTGATTGTTGTCTTTTTCCACACGTCAATAGTTCGGAACTTAGGATAATTAAGTTACTTGATAGGTAGATATCAATATCTTAACTTCCATTTGGCATTGCAGTGATTATACGACTATATATGGCGTCCGGAATTCAAGATATTATGTTAATTTAGATCGTTTTGAGTATATGCAATTCTTTCATGTGATACTAGCTAGTTCAAGAAAAATGTTAATGAAAAATTTATCTTTAGTCAAATTTAACTCCTTCGCTCCCGAAATTTCTGATATAACAATCACGTCAAGATATGGGGTAGCCCAGCTATTTGGTTTATCAGAGGAATGCTCAATTGGACCAAGCAAATAGGCAACAGAATTTTAATTTACATATTACCAATTGGGATAAATTGGTAATAAGCACTATTTAATCTGCACGACGATTTGAATTGCAACATTGCGAATTCGAATCTCATATAACCTCGTGATTATTGATATCCAGTTAGATTCTCCTCTTCCACCACTAACTATGTGGGGAAAAACTTATGTACGGATTATGAAGAAGAGTCTTGGGTAAATGTAAAAGCAAATACATATTCATTGATATTTTGGACGAAAGTCTCTTCACATCAACACTTGCAACTTAGTATATACGAAGTTTCATTAGTCACCTCAACTAATCTACAAATGTAACTGCACCTTATCACTTCACCCACTAATTTTTTTTTTTTTTGGAAGATAGTTCCTTTTTATCTTTTATCTTATTTCTTTTCTAATTTGATTGATTTTTTTTAAATTTTTTTTTGCAGAGCATAAAACAAAATTTTCGAATGTTGATACATCGCACAAGGAATAATCAAGTTGATAGCCTAGTACTACTAAGCAGGTCTTTTCCACGATATTATATGTGCTAGTTTATCGGCTCACCTGGTGTGTATCCTATCTTAATAAGTTGTTTTTAAAAAAGAATCACATAAAGATAAATTGAAAGTTATGTTTGAGTTATAGAGTAAAAGTTGAAGAAAAAGTGTAAGTACAAGAAAAATAATATCGTTAATTCTTATTTAGCCAATTCAATACTATCGGATAAGTTTTCAATTATCTCAGTACATATATTCAACTTAAAATTTATTTAAGCTTGATAATTTCATTGCTTTAATTTCACGAATTATCATGCTTTCTTTATAGCTTTAACATGAACAAATAACCCATGAAAATTTAGGTATTTTCCTGAATTGTCTAGAAAAGCTATCTCTTCTTTAATACTAAAATAATCAAGTAACTGACAGAGAATTTTTTTTTCCTCACCAGCAAAATGCACATAATTTAAATTGTCCTATATCTTTAATCTATAAGAAATGTTTTAAGAATTATTTTCAACATTTTAGAAAAGAATAAAGCAATATCGAGAAAATAAAGCCTAACCACTACAGTTTGAATAATCTACTCTCTTTTTTTATTTATTTTGGTGAAAGTTTTCTTTCTCTGTTCAAGTACAAAACTATGCATCCAGATATTATGGTTTGTTGGACGCAAGAGTATAAGATAATTACTGAATTACTTTTAGTTGATGGATTTCGAAAGGACTATGTTAATATTATTCTTGAAGAAGTGAAATATAAGCAACATGTTAATATCTGTAACGTCCCGGTCGATCGTTTTGAGAATTATCATTCTGTTTGGTGGCTTAAGGTCTCGAGTAGCTTCGTGTTGTATATTATGACTTGAGTGTATGGTTGAGTTCGATTTTTGGATGTTTCGAGATTGGTTTAGAAGGATGATTCTTGTTTTAAAAGTTTAAGCGGTAAGAGTTGACCGGAGTTTGACTTTGGTGTAGACGAATCCTAAATGGTGGTTTGATGATTTCAATAGCTCTGTATGATGATTTTGGACTTAGGCGTATGTCCGGATTCAGATTTGGTGGTCCGTAGGGTGACTTGATGCATTTTGGCGGAATTTGGAAAGTTAAAGGTTTGGAAGGTTGAGAGGTTTGACCGGGAGTTGACCTTGTTGATATCGAGTTCGAATTTCGATTCCGGGAGTTAGTATAGCTCTGTTGTGTCATTTAGAACTTGCATGCAAAATTTCGATTCATTACAAGTTGATTTGATATGTTTCAGCACGAGTTTTAAAAGTTGGAAGCTTCAAAGTTCATTAAGTTCGATTTGAGGCGCGATTCGTGATTTTGATGTTGTTAGGTGTGATTTGAGACCTCGAGTAGGTCCGTATTATGTTATAGGACTTGTTGGTATATTCGGACGGGGTACCGAGGGGCTCGGGGGAGTTTCAGACGTGGTTCGAATAATTTTTGGTCATGTTGGTAGTTCTGGTGCTGGTTCTTCGCACCTGCGCAAATTTGGCCGCAGGTGCGGACGCGCTTATGCGATGGGAATTTTGCTTCTGCGAATCAGGGGCGTGTTGGTGAGTTTCGCTTATGCGATGGTCGTAGATGTGGAGATGAAGGCGCAGGTGCGGACGGAAGCTAGGTGGCAAGTTTTCGCAGGTGCGGTTCTTGACTCGCAGAAGCGACACCGTAGGTGCAATTGGTTACTCGCATGTGCAAAATTTGGGCGGCTAAGTAAAGGCCCCATGTGCGAGTGAATGGCTCGCAAAAGCATAGCGCAAATGCGCAATTTTGTCCGCAAATGCAAAAATGACTAGGTAGAATGTTTAAGTGTCAGGGTTTGATATTTTTATCATTTTTAGAGTTGTAGACCTCGGATTTGAGCGATATTTGAGGGGTTCTTTATGTGCTGGATTGGCGTACGTGTTTTTCACCTGGAATTGATTATATTTCATGATTTTATAATTGTTTTTATCATTAAATTAGTGATTTGAATGGGAGAAAATGAGAAATTTTGTGAAAACTTTCAAAAATGTAAAAATGATGAATTGTATGACGATTTGTTGTCGGAATTTGATAAATTTGGTATGGTTGGACTCGTTATCGAATTGGTATTCAGATTTTATAACTTTGATGGGGGATATCGGGGTTCACTTTTTGAGTTGACTTTTTATTTCTCTTTCAAGATTGAAACTTTATTATCTGAAATTATTTCCTATGAGTTTTATTTATGGTATGAAGTTATTTTGGCTAGATTTGAGCCGTCCGGAGGTTGTTTCACACGAGAAGGTCATTTTAGAGTATTGGTCTAGCTTCTTTGAGGTAAGTATCTTGCCTACCTTTGTGTGGGGGAACTGCCTCTTAGGATTTGAGTCATTTGTGCTAATTGTGTCATGTGAAGGCCGTGTACGCGAGTGACAAGTACGTACTCGGACTTATTTATGAAAATTTGACCGTTTAGCGCTCCTAGGTTCTTATGTTCATTAAAAATGAAGTTGTCTTATCATATTAAATCCTCCATTTACTAAATTCACCCTTATAAGTCTTATTTGGAGTTGATTGATTCATGTTCCACCCTTGTTGACAATAAACTCTTATGTGCCTTAATCGAAGTTGTCGCCTCTTTTATTGCCATGCTATCTTTTACGTAATTGCTTAACCTTAATTGAAGTTATTATTGTCTTTTCCGTAATTGTTTAACCTTAATTGAAGTTATTGCTGTCTTTTCTGTAATTGCTTAACCTTAAATTAAAGTTATTGTTGTCTTTCCTGTAATTGCTTAACCTTAATTGAGGTATGTGTTACTCATTTGATTGTTGACTTATCCTTATTTGGAATCTTGAATTATGCTGTCTCTCTTATGATCGAATTGTACTTACGTGGAATTATTGTTACACATTAGATTTCCCCTTGTTGAGCCATTCTTGTTGGAACCATAATTACCTGTTATGTCTTTCATTGTGAGCTTGTTATTCCATCTCTTTGTGTTCTGTAGTTCTTGTGTTGATTTACTTGTCGTACTCTCGTGTTATTGTTGTTGTTGTTAGAGTACTCAGTGTTGTTGAGCCAAGGGCTATGCATGGTTATGTAGTGAAATTGTTTTGAGGAAAAGTTGTGGTATATGGGCACATGTGGTGAAAAACCTTATATTGTGTTGCTATATTTTCGACAAACGTGGTATGTGTTGAGAGGATTGTCTGGGTGTTCGCACTTGAGTTATCCATGCTATTGTTATTATTGATATTTGCACCTGCGGCGTGACAAGGCAGGCTATATATGTGGGTTTGCGCATGTGGTGAGACAAAGTAGGAATATTATTATGCGCGTGCAGCAAGACAAGGCGGGCATTTACTTTATTATTGCACACGTGGCGAGACAAGGTAGGCTATATTGGGGAATGATTTGTGATGACTTGTGATGGCCTGGGGATGTTGTTATTGATGATATTTGTGTAGTGGTGTACCTACCTTGTGTGAGTTTTACATTGTACATTTTGTGGTGATTGTTTCCTATGTGCCATTCATTGTCTATACTCTTACTTGTTGACTTGAGTTATGATAGAAGACTTGCACAACCATACACGTAATTAATCACCCCTATCGGTTTAAGAAGATGAATCCTGATGTTATTGACTATTTACATGTACTCTCGCTTTCTTGCCTTCTGTGTGAGAGTTGTTCTATTGACACATGAATTGTCCGTGCGATCATGAGTCATTGTTATTGTTGGCATGTGAGTCGTCCGTGCGGTTATGAATTGTAATGTGGGCACGAGATGCCAAGTGATTAGGGTTCACGAGTTAGGACCCGTGAAATGTGACTATGAGGTAAAGTACCTCGAGGAAATCCTTGAGCAAATCCTGTGCGAAAGCGGTTGCTCTATTAAATTGTTACTTTCTTCCTTTATTTGGTTTCACCGAACTTAAACTGTGTTCAGTTTACTCTACATTATTATTACCTGTTTGTTCCCTGTTGCTAATCGTTGTTTCTGGTGTTTTATTGCGAGTATTGCTTCGTTGTCTTAACCATGCTTAGCTTTATATTGATATTGTTTCCATGTCAGTTTCACATTTATACTTGTACATGTTATTTAGTCTAGTAGGTGTCTTGACTGTCCCTCGTCACTATTGCACCAAGGTTAGTCTTGATACTTAGTGGGTACCGTCGTAGTATACTCATGCTACCCTTTCTGCAGATTTTTTGTGCAGATCCAGGTACTTCTGAGTTTGTTGATCATTGGTTAGCTGATCGGACATTGCTGTGGAGACTCAAGGTATACCTGTTGTTGCGTTCGCAGGCCTCGGAGTCACCTTCTGAAATTTTACTTTCTACTGTTTATTTCTATTCCGGAACAGTTGTATATAAAGATTTTCTAGTAAACTCAGTAGAGCTTATGACTTATAATACCAGTTTTGGGATTGTTGGCTTTGTATAGATATTTCTGCTTTGTAATTAATGGTTGTTGGTTAAATTTTTTCATTAATTCAGTAAGTGTTAGGCTTACCTAGTCCTAAAGATTAGATGCTATCACGACATCATATGGAGAGAAGTTGGGGTCATGACAATATCCGCGTTTTAGTTTTCGTGTGCGTCTTAGATTGGGACTTTTTAAAAGTAAGTCCAATTTGATTCGGAAAAAAAAGTTTTAATTGTTTATATTTTTTTAAAAACATTTTAAAAGAATTACATTACAAAAGTACTCCGTTTGTTTATTTATAAAAATATTTTATTTTGTCGTATTTTTTTTCTTTCATATATTAGATCTCTTTTTACTATTTTGTTTACACTTAAAATGGCAAGTGCTTTAATATTCTTTTGCATTTTTTCACTAATAAATATAAATAGCTTGCTAATCAATTCACTTTTATATTACAAAGATATTTTCTTTTGTTGTGATTTTTTAAATAAGGAGCACTCAGATAATCCATTCCTGAATTTCAGTCCACCAATAGACATCTTCTTATAATAACGTAACTTTACTTTTTATAAAATGCATTTTATTTGAAAAAGAAATAGATAAAAAGATAATTATAGATACTCTCCTACCGAAAGAATTGCCTGACAAAAATATGCTACGCACTATTGATCAAGATACTTTATCCTGCTTTCACCCTTAAATATTATGAGATGTGACAATCTAAAGCGTCATCACTTGTTTTTAGATTGAATTCAGTGTTTCGAGACTTAAAAACCTCCTTTTTATCTCACCTCAATTTGTATGTGCAGTCAGTATAATTTTTCAGAACGTAAACAAAAAAAAATATTTATGAAAAGAACAAAAGTAAGATACAAAAGAACATTATCCTAACTAATCACTCATTATCTGCTCACCCCAATCCCTCATTTTCCCAACTCCCTCACACCTAACCCAATGATCCCCTCCACTGCTCCTTATAAAACCACTAACTCTAACCTTCATATCCTATTCTCACGTACATTCTCCTGGTTTAAAGACTTATTTCAAAACCCCAGAAGGAAAGTACAAACTTCAGTATGAAAAAAAACTTACCCTGCTGGTCTTCTTCATTTTTCACATGGCAAGACTCTAACTCAGGTAACCGTAGCTCATCTCAAAGATAAGCTCATGCAGTCACAGCCTCAGTCGACATCAAGTTTTGGAGTCAGCAGTGGCGTTAGGTCGGCAGCAGCGAGACTCTTAGGTGGTGGAAATGGTAATAAATCACATAGTTTTGTCGGAGGAAATGGTGGAAGTAAGTCTGTCAGTGGCATGAGTGGTAGAGCTGGATCATTTGGGGTGACAAGTTCAAATAACAATGTCAGTGTTCCCAATTTTGATGGCAAAGGGACTTATTTGGTATTCAATATGAGAAATGGGATCGGGTTGCACGCCTGCAATAAAATGCAACTGAAAGTGAAAGTTGCTTGTATTTCTCTTTATTCGTGTTAGAAGTTAAATTGTAGTTTCCTTATTATTCTTTGATGATCTGATTTATCCCGAAGCATGTTTCCCTTCCCCAACTTTAATTGTTTAATTACTCCTATCTTTCCGCTGTAGATGTATGTATATATATATATATGTATATATATATATATATATATATATATATATATATATATAACTGTACAGGTCTATCTGGAGTCTGGTCCTAGGCTCGTCACTACCTCGCCGGGGTTAGAGCAGGCACTTACCAGCACATGGGGTCGGTTGTGCTGATACTACACTCTGCACTCTTTTGTGCAGATCCCAGCGCTGCAGATTTCGGACCGTAGTGAGTTTCCAGCTTCTGGCTTATCAGGCGACCCGAGATAGTCCTGCAGGCGTCCGCAGGCCTTGGTGTCTCCCGCTATCTATTGTACCTGTTTCTTTTATGTAGTCCCAGAAACAGTACTTTGTTATTTCTTTTAGACCCTTATTTGTAGTACTCTTAGACTGACTGTGAAGCTGTGACACCAAATCTTGGGTAGTTTCGTTAAGAAGATTTTATTAGCGGTATTTTAAAGTCTGAAATTTTATTATTCCGCTCGTTAAATTATGTTGTTATTTAGTTGTTGGTTTTAAGTTGTAATGAATTTAAAAATGGAAACAAGGCAAATAATTCGGTTGATTGACTTACCTAGCTTTCACTAGTAGGTGCCAACACGACTCCCGAGGGTGGGATATCTGGGTCGTGACATGAGAGTTGCACATATAGCTTTCTAAAGCTTGTAAAATTTTCATTATCTTTTTATAATAGTTGTATTTTCTTTTCTAAACATTATATATATATATATATATGATAATTTTTATCTCTTTCATGTGAACAAATGCATGAAAAAAACACCCCACGGAAATCATAGTCATTTCTCTTTTTAAATCCAAATTAGACTTTGAGAAAAAAAAACTAAACCATAAACTTATTATATGGTAGTACATACTAAACTAAACCAGCATATATGCAAGCAAAAAGAAAAAAGATAGAGTTGTACTTCAACGCATACCAAATAATGAAAGTTCTTCTGTCTATCACACACGAAAAATATTCAATAATGATGACAAAAAAAAAATACTAACAGGAAAAAAAGATTTGCACTGTTGTATATGAAGGAAATCATTTTATCGATCGAAGAAAAAATATTTGATGTATGATGGACTCCTCCATGATTTGCTTTCTTAGCTCCAATTTTAAGAAAAAATAAGTCAAAAGGTCAAGAAGTAAAAAAAAGAAAAAAGAATCATGTTAAAAATATTATCACATACATATGATTGTTGACTTAGTTTCCTTCGTAAAATTATTCATCTTGATTATGAATCTTTATATCTTTGTCATGTTGTATGTAAACAATATGATTTTCAAACTTTTAGCCTCAAAGATACCACAATCTTGTAGGACTATTCAAGCACGAGACGAGTATTTACTTATTCTTTTTAGCATATACTAGCTAAAGGGTATTTGCAGTTGAATTTATTATTTTGCTGGTCGGCTTAATTTTTTATTAGAAAAATAGCCACACTTCTATAGCAAATAAATTTATCCTTCACCATACCTTTTAACTGCATATTTGCACCATCTTTTTTTTTTAGTTAACTTAGATTTTTTCCTCAACTATACAGTTTTTTTAATTCAAATTATTCCCTTAGTTATTTTGAAAAATCCAACCGTCATTCCTTACGACGCATCTTAAGGCAACTTTTCGAATGAGAAGTTTTATTTCAATTTATAAGTAAAGTAATTAGATTTTTAAAAAGAAAATTTTAGTAATTTAACTTTTTAGTTAAAGGATTCTCATTTTTATAATAACTAGTTTTTATATATGTGCATCACACGTGCGCGTCGCGCTAATCTATGAAGAATATATATAAAAAGCATAAATTATTAAAAAATAACAGTTGACGCTAAAATAAATACAATATTTTCTTAAATGCTAAAAATTAATGTTATTACATTGACATAGTAATTGCATCTAATATATTCTGAATATAGAAAGACGATAAAAACATTTTAAAGAATTTTCATAATATTTATCACGATTGAGGAGAAATCTAGTGAGTGTTAATGGTTTAGATCACAAAAGAAAAAAAGAATTTCTCTAACAACAATATAATAGATATAGGGAGCTCATAAGAAGGGATTTTGACTACTTATTAGTGCCCTTTAGCTTTCTTTGTAGTCCAAAAATGTTTAATTGTGTTCCCCAAAACTGATGAAATGTGCTTCATTGCAGGAGTATTGAAAGATGAGCCTCCGAGATGAACTCCAACTCAAGAAGAAGTAATCTGAGTTCAAGGACAAAAAAAAAGGCACAAAACCTCAGAAGTGCAGATCACAAAATATCATATGCGGCCGCAGGTTGTGAAGAAAAATTCATCAGAGATTGGTACAAAGTGCGGCCGCAAAATCTGGGTCAGCGCAAAGTTCAGAGAACCTGCATTTCAAGTCTACCAAAAGTGCGGACCGCACAATTATTGTGCGGCCGCAGAAGAAGAGCTGTGCGGCGGCAGTTACAATTGTACGGCCGCAGAAAAGCAAGGTGCAGCCGCAGTTACAATTCTGCAGACCGCAAAAGAAATGCATTGCGGCCGCAGTTCAGAATTATGCGGCCACAATTTTCCAATCCTGTCAAGCTGAAGATAAGTGCGGACCGCACATGGAATTGTGCGGCCGCAGACCTTCGAAAGGGCATTTTTGTTTGAAATTTTTAGCCTTGTATAAATAGACAAGTTTCATATTTTTAGGGCACTTTTTTGACATCAGCTGCTACATTATACGGTTTCTTTTACCCTTTTTAGTGTTTTTGCTATTTTGAGCTTTTTGAACATAGAGTTTATCAATTTAATTAGCAATATGTGTTTAATTATCGTTTCTTCTCATATTTCTTCCATTTTAAGTATGAGTAGCTAGATTTTCACTAGGGTTGTGACACAACTCTAGTGTGTAAACTAAATGGGTGTTTGATTTATTGCTTGTTTATGGTTGAGTGTTTATTATTTTGCCTTGTTCTTGCTTTTATTTGAAGAATTAATGGTTGCAAACATTAGTTCATGCCTCTTTGACTTGGTCTCTACTTGAGAAAGAGAGACTTAGTTTAGGAAAACTTGGCTAGCAAGAAATTGGGTCAATCGAGAGATTGTTAAACCCAATTAAAGGGTTGAACCTAGAGATAGTAAAACCTGACTTGAGCTTTTTATCAACCGTTTTGTTCAATACCCATTTGGATTTGAGAAAGCTAAATTGAGCAAAATCACTCTCTGACCGAGAGGTATTGAGTGGATAACCGAGTATTGATAGCTATAATACACCCAGATCAACAAAACAAACTTTAAAGTTTACAACCAATTAGACAAACACCTAGGCGAAGGTCATACCCCTAGGCCTTTTACAACATTTCAAAAACAACAAAAATAATCTTCTAGTTTTACTTCTTAAATTGCAATTGTAGTTTAGATTAAACTTTAAAACAACCAATTTTTACGAAAGTGCAAATTTAGATATACAAACTCACACGCTAAGATATATACTACTAACTCCCATACATATAGCTCCCTGCGGAATTCGACCTCGACTCTTATTGGATATTACTATTGCATCGACCGTTTTCATAACCTCGAATAGAGGAGTAAAATTGGACAAGATCAATTTTTAGTGCTACTGCTGCGGAGCTAAAAACGGTGTTAGCTATATATTTAGGTGTGTTTTTGGTATATCTTCTTTTCCTTCCTTGTTACTAACGTGTGAGTATTCTAGGTGCAATCATGGAAAAAAACGAGCTCGTAAACGTAGCTTTACGGGATGTGGACGTGGAGGATGATCAAATGGATGAGGTCCCTCTTGAACCTCAAGCCAACAGACGAGGCCAAGCACCTCAAGACAATGTTCCTGTTCCACCCCCACCTTCACTACGAGAGGCTCCACACCGGGTGTTGTCGAATGAAGGGTATGCAAGTGCTATATTCCCTCCCCGTATTAGGACAGAAAACTTCCAAATAACCAACGTGATGCTCACTTTGCTCGAGCAACGAGGGTTCTTCACTGGTGCACCGGGTCAAAATGCATATAAACACTTGAAGGGGTTCGTCGATACGTGTTGGGGGATCAAACAAACAAATGTCTCCGTGGATTCTTTGAGGCTAAGGCTTTTTCCCTTCTCTCTACGGGGGAAAGCTTTAGATTGGTTGGAACGCTTGCCAAATCATTCCTTTCATACTTGGGATGAACTAGCAGAGAAATTTATCTCTATGTACTTCTCTCTCGGGCACATGGTTCTAGCATTCAAGCAAGATCCCAATGAACCACTACATGAGATATGGGAAAGATATAGAACAATGGTGAAAGAGTACCCCAACAATGATATGACGGAGAACATGATTCAACAAACTTTCTATCGGGGGATCAATACAACCAACCAATGGGTATTGAATCAACTTGCCGGTGAGAACTTCATGACTACGCCTTATGCGGAGGCATGTGATATTTTGGATGAGATGACGGATATTTCATCGGCATGGCAATCTAGAGCCAATGTTCCACAAGGTGACTCCGATGTGCTTCTTCTTCATAAAGAGTTACGTGACCATGGACAAGCCATAATCGAGTTGACGACCACCATGAACCAATTGGCAAAGGCTCAATTTCAACAAGTGCAAAACTGAGGCAAACCAATGATGTGGAGGGAGTCAATATGATTTGAACAAGCGAAGAATAAGAGGTCCACAAGTGCAACAAAAAGTGGACAATTTTGTGTAAGATGATAGTGGATTTGATCAAGGTGAGTCTCACAATGACCAAGAAGAAGAGGTCCAATATGTGAATAATTTTCAAGGGTAAAGAAACAACTTCCAAGGCCCTAGTAAACAACAATGGAGACCATCAAACAATCAAGGCAATTGGAATTCTCAAAGTCAAGGTAATTGGAGTGGTGGAAATAATCAAGGCAATTGAAATAACAACAATCAAGGCAATTAGAGTGGAAGCAACAACCAAGGGAATTGGCATAACAATAATAACCAAGGCAATTGGGGAGGCAACAACCAAGGCGGGTGGAAAAACAATCAAGGAAATCGGGTGTCGGGTTTTCAATGGCCCCCGATGTTTCAAAACCCGAGCAACCCACCCCTTATCCTTCCCATGCTCCTAGTTCGTCTAACAATGAAATGGGCCGTCTCGAGAACATGTTCAAACAAATGATGGACAAGAATGCAGATTCCGATGCCCAACTTGCTTCACACAACACATCGATTCGCAATCTAGAGGTACAAATGGGTCAAATCTCTCAAGTGTTAAATTTTCGTCCTAAGGGGGCACTACTAAGTGACACGATGGTGAACCCGAAGGGTAAAAAAAATACGGGGAATTCCATGGCCGTGACTACAAGAAGTAGAAGAGGTGGGAATGCACCCACCTCAAGTCAAAGGCAACTTGTGGATGATGAGCAAGTGGTAGAAAAAGAGGAGATCCCAACCAATGTAGTGCAAGCTAATGATAAAGTGCGGATTGGTATTGATGACATGGTGGACGAGACTCAAGAGGAAGTGAACCCGTCTAGGGAGCATGTGATTGACATACCAAAATCGGTAGTGCGAAAGGCTAAGGCACCATTGCCTAAGACATATCCTCCATATCCTCAAAGGCTCGCCAAGAAAAATGGCGAGAATCAATTTAAAAATTTCATTGATATGATGAAGAGTCTCTCAATAAATGTGCCATTCGTTGAAGCCTCAGAGCAAATGCCCGGATATGCAAAGTTTATGAAGGACTTGGTGACAAAGAAGCGGTCGATGAATTTTGAAACTATAAAAGTTACTCACCAAGTGAGTGCAATTGTGCATCCGATGGCTCCTAAGTTGGAAGATCCCAGTGCTTTCACAATTCCTTGCACCATTGGAAATGCCGAGTTTGCCAAAGTTCTTTGTGATTTTGGGGCGAGTATCAATTTGATGCCCTATTCGGTTTTTAAGACCTTGGGAATTGGGCAACCAAGACCCACATCTATGATATTATAAATGGCTGATCGTACAATGAAGAGACCGTTGGGAGTGATTGAAGATGTATTGGTTCGTGTTGATAAGTTCATTCTCCCGGCGGACTTTGTTATTCTTGTTTGTGAAGTGGACTATGAGGTGTTGATTATTCTTGGAAGACCTTTCCTTGCTACGGGGAAGGCTCTTGTTGATGTGGAAGCCGGAGAACTTACTTTTCGGGTGGGTGATGAAAAGGCGGTGTTCCACGTGTGCAAATCTATGAGGCAACCGAATAGCAATGAAGTGTTGATGACCGATGTGATTATTGATGATACAAGTGCCACGATTAATGTGGGTAATATTTTGGAGGCCGTCTTGCTCAATTTAGATGATGACGAGATGGATGGCTTCATGGAATGTGTTAATTCATTGCAAGGAATTGGGTAAACAACTATGCACCCCGGAAACTTTCCTTGGATCTTGAGAATAGGAAAAACTCCTCGTACAAAACCTTCAATTGAAGAGCCTCTGATCTTGGAGTTGAAGCTATTGCCTCCACATCTCAGGTATGAATTCCTTGACCCTTGTTCTACTTTACCAGTCATTCTTTCCTCGTGTTTGATTAACGTGCAGGTTGACTCTACATTGGCGGTGCTCCACAAGAGGAAGAAAGTTATTGGGTGGACTTTGGCAGATATTCGGGGAATAAGCCCCGTATTTTGCATGCACAAGATTAACTTGGAGGAAGATGCCAAACCCTCCATTGAACATCAAAGGAAATTCAATAAAGCCGTGCAAGACGTGGTCAAAAAGGAGATCATCAAGTGGTTAGATGCAGGGGTTGTCTACCCCATTTCTGACAGTTCGTGGACTTCTCCGGTGCAATGTATTCCAAAGAAGCGAGCATAACTGTGGTCACCAATGATAAGAACAAGTTGATTCCGACAAGAACGGTGACCGGGTGAAGAGTGTGTATGGACTACCGGAAGCTAAACAAATTCACAAGTAAAGACCATTTCCCACTCCCCTTTCTTTACCAAATGCTTGATAGGTTGGCCGACTGTGCTTTCTGTTACTTTCTAGATGGATATTCAGGCTACAACCAAATCCTTATTGCCCCTGAAGTTCAAGAGAAAACAACTTTCACTTGTCCCTATGTCACTTTCGCTTTCAAGCGGATGCCATTTGGCTTATGCAATGCACCAGTAACTTTTCAACGGTGTATGATGGTGATCTTTACAAATATGGTAGAGGACTACCTTGAAGTCTTCATGGATGACTTTTTGGTAGTCGGGGATTCCTTTGATGATTGCTTTGTAAATTTGGATAAAGTATTGGCAAGGTGTGAAGAAACGAACTTGGTGCTGAATTGGGAGAAATGGCATTTCATGGTCGAGGAGGGCATTGTCCTTGGCCATAAAATTTCAAAGAAGGGAATTGAGTCGACATGGCGAAGATAGAGGTGATTACTAAACTTCTACCTCCAACATCAGTGAAAGGCGTGAGAAGTTTCTTAGATCACGCGGGGTTCTACCGGCGCTTCATAAAGGATTTTTTCAAAGTGGTGAACCCCTTGTGCAAGCTTTTAGAGAAAGATGCTAAATTTTACTTCAATGATGATTGCATAAGAGCCTTTGAATTGCTAAAGTTCAAGTTAAATACTACTCCCATTATCACCGCTCCTAATTAGAGTATTCATTTTGAACTCATGTGCGATGCTAGTGATGTAGCGGTTGGAGCAGTTTTGGGGCAACGTATCAATAAGACTTTTCATCTGGTCTACTATGCTAGTAAGACCATGAATGATGCCCAAGTCAATTACACCGTTACAGAGAAAGAGCTCTTTGCCATTATGTTTGCTATTGAGAAATTCTGCCCGTACTTGATGGGTGCAAAGGTTATTGTTCATACGGACCATGCGGCACTTCGTAATCTTATGAGCAAGAAATATTCAAAAACTAGGTTGATGATATGGTTGCTATTGTTGCAAGAGTTTGATATTGACATTCAAGATCGGAAAGGGAGTGAAAATCAAGTGGCGTACCACTTGTCTCGTTTGGAGAAGGGGAGGCCGCATGATGGCCTTGTGATCAATGACTCCTTCCCCGATGAGAAATCCTTGGCCATTTCAATGAAGGAGGTGTCATGGTTCACCGATCTAGCAAACTTCCTTGTGTGTGGAATCATCCCGGATGAGTTCTCTTCAAATCACAGGAAGAAGCTCAAACGGGATTGTCAAGCTAATTATTGGGACGAGCCTTACCTTTTCGGATTTTCACGGATGGGGTAATTAGAAGATGTGTACCGGATGAAGAGCAAAATATTATTCTTGAGGCTTGCCATTCTTCGCCTTATGGTGGCCACCATGGCAGAGCAAAAACGGCGGCTAAAGTGCTAAGTTGTGGTTTCTATTGGTCCACTCTCTACAAAGATGCAAGTGATATGGTAAAAAGATGTGATGAATGCTAACGGGCCGGTAGAATCTTGAAGAAGAATGAAATGCCTCTCACTATCATTTTGGAGATCGATATCTTTGATGTATGGGGTATTGACTTCATGGGTCTTTTTGTGAGTTCTTGTGGAAACAACTACATCTTGGTCGCGGTTGTTTATGTGTCTGAATGGTTTGAGGCCGTTGCTCTACCAAACAATGAAGCGAGAAGTGTGGTGGCGTTCTTGAAGAAGAATATTTTCACAAGATTTGGTACTCCGGGGGCTATCATAAGAAATGGTGGGTCGCACTTTTTCAACAAGGCTTTTGACACTTTGTTTAGCAAGCATGGTGTCACTCATAAATTTATGACTCCCTATCATCCTCAAGCTAACGGTCAAGTGGAAGTCTCCAACCGGGAGATAAAGAGTATCTTGTCTTAAACAATGAATGCTAACTGGACGGATTGGTCAAAAAAGCTTGATTATGCACTATGGGCTTATCGGACTGCTTTCAAAACTCATATCGGGATGTCTACCGGTTGGTGTTTGGCAGAACTTGTCATCTTCCGGTGGAACTTGAGCACAAAGCCTTGTGGGCTTTAAAGAAGTTGAATCTTGATTAGGATGCAACCGCTAACTTGCGGGTTGCATATTTGAATGAATTGGATGAGTTCCGGTAGCATGCATATGCAAGTTCGTCCTTGTACAAAGAAAGAATGAAGTACCTTCATGAAAAATACATCCGAAACAAGGAGTTCAAGGTGGCTATCTTGTTGTTTGTTCAACTCATGATTGAAGATGTTTCCCGCAAAGCTGAAATCCAAATAAAGTGGTCCCTTTGAAATTGTGCGTATGACACCTTTTGGTGCATTGCACTTGAAGAACAAAAATAATGAGGTATTCCGAGTCAATGGTCACCGAGTGAAGCATTATTTGGGACAAGCTGATGATGGCCACGCGGTGGCAGTTATTCATTTGAAGTGATGGTAATCTGCGTCGTGCCGCGACGTTAAATCAGGCACTTCTTGGGAGGCAACCCATATTTTTTTTTTCTATTTTTCTTCTTTTGTAGATAGGTGTTATTTTGTGCTAACTGAATTTCATGTGTGTTGTAGGAATAAGTGTGCTTTATAGGAATTGTGTTCAAAAAATTGGCTAAGTATAGAAAAAGTGCGGACCTCACATGTATTGTGCGGACCGCATAATTAGAGTGCTACAGCAGAAGGCAACTGCGGCCGCAGAATTCTTGTGCGGACCGCACAAGTTGGAAAGGGAAAATTCAACTCCCTAAAGATTGGTCTGTCGGAGAAATGGCCAATATGCGATCACACATCAAATTCTGCGGTCCGCAGCCAAAATTTGCGGTCGCACCACAAATTGTGCAGATCGCAGATCAACAAAGGCTATTGAGCCTTCAGGTAACATAGAGTAGAAGGAATTATGCGGCCGCCCTCCTCCTTTGTTCCCTAAGTCTGCCCGCAAATATAAATAGTAGTCTAAGGCTACTGTACTAAGTCTTTCCCTCTCTGAGCACTCTAATTTCTAAAACTTGAAAATCATCTATTCAATCATTTGCCACACTCCATCCACATCTGTGATCATTTAGTTGCACTCCTTCGTACCTGATATGCATCAATTACACATGAATTTTTTAACTTTTTTTTGTTTAATTTGCAATTTTTTTTTAGGTAGTTTAGGCCATTTGTCAATAGATTTCAATTTACTACTATGTGGGGTTTAATATGTAATGGGTCAATTGCTAATTGCTTTATGGGAACTGGCTAAATTGATTGGCATGCTTAATTGTTAATACCATGTTGAATCTGTACAAAACTTGAAAACCCTAGAAGTCTGATCGATTTGGATTTGAAATCTATGGCCTCACAAGAAATTGTGCGGTCCGCAGAAGTAAAGAATAGGGTTCTTTGTTCAAGCATGATTCTGCGGCCGCACTTGAAATTGTGCGGATCATAGAAATTCCACCGCGGCCGCAGAAAAGTATGTGACGCAGAAGAGACCAATCTCTGTCGTCAGAGAGTTGGCACTTTTTGTATGTCCAATGTGCGGCCGCAAACATAATTGTGCGGACCGCACTTCAAATCTGCAGTTGCACTCAAAATTGTGCGGACTGCAGTTCCATTTCCGTGGCTGCAAGTTTAAATTGTGCAGTCCGTATAACCCAATATATGTTCGCACTTGTAATTTTGCGGACCGCACTTCCTTACCTTGCACTCATGTTCTACACTGTTTTATACTGTCTGTTTGAAATTGAACCACAACTAATTGCTGCTATTGCTTGTTACAGAAAATGGTTAGATCTCGAGGCCGTGGTGACACTTCAAAGGGGAGGGGTGAACCTTCCAGAGGTCGAGACAAAAGCACTTGTAGAAGATAATCACCAAGAAAGCTACAGCAGGCCGAGGAAGACAGCCCGAGCCCTCCGAATCTAGTTCATATGCCCTCTCTCGGGAAGCATCGGAGGGCGACTCAGTGCAAGAGCAGCCTGCTGTCAGATCAAAGCCACAACAGCCACATGGAAAGTATTAACTCCAAGACGAGCCTTCCTCCTCACATAGCACCTCCGATGGTTCGGAGAGTGCCAGTCAGGCTTCAGAGCCCTCTTCTACACTTGTCCCTGAGGCACCAGCAGTTACTATTAATCATATTCCGGATGATGGCCGAGGGGGTGATACTACAGTTGCCGGCCTTGAGAGATCGAGGAAGAAAGAAGTCTGGGAGGATCGTTTTGTGAGTCTAGCTGCCTTCACCAGCTTCCGTGGGTGGTGGTCGGTGAGATCGCTCACTCTTGAGCGACAATTCCAGCTTAAAGATCTTGACAAGTATAATCCAGCCGAGTTGAGACAGTTCCGAGAAAGGAATGGGTGGATGTGGTTCACCCAGTCAGTTGTGGACCCCAATGAGTATTTGGTCCGGGAGTTCTATGTTAATGTGGCACACATAAAGAAAGGGACCAAAGTTACAAAAGTGAGATATCTGAAGGTACGGTTCGACCACCACACACTGAACTCCTACTTGGGATTTGAGGACGTTGAGCCGGCACAGTATTTGGAGAAGCTGGCGATGGGTGATGCAACTCGCCCATGGCTAGCTAAGCTTCCTACAGCCCCGGGGCCACCACCATCATGGATCATTACAGGGGTTCCTATTCATCAAAACACCTTAAATTTTGAGGCGAAGGGATGGCAGACCTTCGTATGCAGCAGACTAGACCCGTGCCAGAATGAAGCCAACCTACCTATTCCAAGGGCAGTTCTAGTCGCCTCTATTATGGCCGGGTACCTGATCAATGTGGGTGTTTGTGATATCGGTTAACATGTCAGTGGTCGCCAGGCAAGATAATACCTCCTACCGGTATCCCAACACCATCACTGAGTACCTTACGGATACACGGGTAGAGCTCAGAGATTATGACACGAAGGTTCGGGGGAAGAAGCCTTTCTCTTGGTATTCTCTGATGGATGCACACAACCCAAAGAGAAAGGGTCAGCCGACTACCACCGTAGGCCATTCTAACGAGCCATCCGTGGTGGGTACAAAGACAACTGATATGCCATCCACTTCAGTAGAGCCTTCAGTGCAGCTGCCATGCCTCTACCTTCAGCCTTAGTGCCTCCCACCTCGGCTTTGAAGCTGGTACCTATGCCATCTACTCCACTCTCTGTGCTGCGGGTCTCCCAAACACTGGCGAGCCTCAACAACCAGATGCAGACAACTACTGCAAAGCTGACTGACATATCCAGTCATGTTGCAGCACAGTCATCCTCTCCGGCACCCCAGATTCCCCCCTTAGTTGATGAAACCTTGAAGAAGCTCCTGGAAAATCAAAACACGATCATGGCCACTTTAATGCAGCATGGGGCAGTGATCGAAGAGTTGGGCGAAGAGGTAAAGAAAATGAGAAAGCGGCAGGCATCTAAAAAGTCAGTGGATGAGCTTCGGAGCCAGGTTAGTAAGCTTGCAGCAGCTGGAGACATTCCATTTGATATGTTGATAGACCCGCACCGCCCAGGCCTAGCTCCTACAGCACCAACTGGCCAGTCTGAGGAGCCGGGCACTACTGCTGGCACTGCTGAGGTAGTCCGTCAGATGTTCACCAACCCAGCCACTCCCGGACTTGAGGATGATGAGATCTAATTGGATGAGGTTGAGGTCGGTGACACTGCTGGGCACACAGAGATGGCCACAGAGTCATAGGGAGTTTTCTTCACTCTCACCCTTCTCTTACTCTTATGTTGTTAAGCATTGGGGACAATGCTTATTTTTATTCGGGGGAAGGGGTAGAGTTTCTTTGACACATTCTGATGATTCTGTATTTTGATAACTATAAAACATTTGGCCTGTAATTAACTTATTACTATTTTCTTCCTCTTTCTCATTATGTATATATTCCCTCTTATCCCTCATTATGTATATTCATTTAGCTTTCAATAGTTCTTTTGTTTTATAGCTTCTTTATGTTTATGCTTGTCTTCTTTTTGAATTAGTAGCTTCTTTTTGATTTAATAGCTTCTGTTTATGTCTTAGTGGATAATAAGCCTTTGGTTTTCTTAATGCCATAATCTTTCCAAAGGTGGTTTCTATGTGAAGCGGGTGGCTCTTCCCAACGATGGATGATGTTAAGTCTCTCTAGTTCCCCTAAGGAAAAGACAATGCCTCAAAAAATTGGCAAAGCATGAGCTGGAAAAAAAAATGCAGTGCTTAAGGAAAAATGAACCCGTTCTATCATAGCATATCTAACCTTATTCCAAAAGCCTTCATTACATTCCGAAAAAGCCCTACGTGATTTCAAGCCGAGTGAGCTTACATTGGTGGTGATTTACATGAGGGGCAAGCCTATGGTACTTAAAGCCGTACCTGCGACATTCTTTTGATAGAGATGAGCGAACCTTTCACAAATCTTTGGATTGAGTGCTAAAATTCTTAAGTGAGATAGGCAAACAGAGAGTAGAGGAGGAGGAGTTTGGGATCCACAATGACCTACATGAAAGAGCGAGCTTCGTTAATGAATAAAGTCAACTCTTGATGATCAAGTGCCATAGTAGAACTATTTGTGCTTAAAAGTTTAACTTGTTGCCTTATTGATAATTCATAAGTAGTGTGGGTAATTGTTGGTCCCAATTAATGTGTGAGAGACTCACTTTGAATTGCTGGAATAGCACTTAACTTGTGGAGGTGGGAACTACTTTATTTGCTTGAGGACAAGCAAAAGCTTAAGTTTGGAAAAGTTGATAAGTAGGGATTTTGACTACTTATTGGAGCCCTTTAGCTTTCATAGTAGTCCAAAAGGGGTTAATGGTGTTCTCGAAAACTGATGAAATGTGCTTCATTGCAGGAGTATTGAAAGATGAGCCCCCGAGATGAACTCCAACTCAAGAAGGAGTAATCTGAATTCAAGGACAAAAAAAGGTACAAAACCTCAGAAATGCGGACCGCAGAATATCATTTACGGCTGCAGGTTGTGAAAAAAAATCCATCAGAGATTGGTGCAAAGTGTGATCCGCATATGAATTGTGCGGCTGCAGAAGTTGGGTCAGAGCAAAGTTCAGAGAACCTGCATTTCAAGTCTACCAAAAGTGCAGACCGCACAATTATTGTGCAGCTTCAGAAGAAGAGTTGTGCGGCCGCAGTTACAGTTGTGCAGACTGCAGAAGAGCAAGGTGCGGCCGCAGTTACAATTCTGCGGATGCAGAGGGAATGCATTGTGATCGCAGTTCAGAATTATGCGATCGTAGTTTTCCAATCTTGTCAAGCTAAAGATAAGTGAGGACCGCACATGAAATTGTGCGGCCGCAAAACCTCCGAAAGGGTATTTTTGTCTGAAATTTTCAGTCCTGTATAAATAGACAAGTTTCACATTTTTAGGGCAATTTTTTGACATCAGCTGCTGCAGTAGACAGTTCCTTTTACCCTTTTTAGTAGTTTTCGCTATTTTGAGTTTTTTGAACATAGAGTTTATCGATTTAATTAGCAATATGGTTTAATTATCATTTCTTCTCCTATTTCGTCCATTTTAAGTATGAGTAGCTAGATTTTCACTAGGATTGTAACCCAACCCTAGTGTGTAAACTTAATGGGTGTTTGGTTTATTGCTTATTTATGGTTGGGTGTTTATTATTTTGCCTTGTTCTTGCTTTTATTTAAAGAATTAATGGTTGCAAACAGTAGTTCATGCTTATTTGACTTGGTCTCTACTTGAGAAAGAGGGACTTAGTCTAGGAAAACTTGGCTAGCAAGAAATTGGGTCAACCGAGAGATTGATAAACCCAATTAAAGAGTTGAACCTAGAGATAGTAAAACCCGACTTGAGCTTTTTACCAACCGTTTTGTTCAATACCCATTTGGACTTGAGTTGGGCAAAATCACTGTCTGGGGGAAAGGTATTGAGTGGGTAACCGAGTGTTGATAGCTATAATACATCCCGACCAATAAAACAAACTTTAAAGTTTACAACCCATTAAGCAAACACCCAGACGAAGGTCATACCCCTAGGCCTTTTACAACATTTGAAAAACAACAAAAACAATCTTTTAATTTTATTTCTTAAATTGCAATTGTAGTTTAGATTAAACTTTAAAACAATCAATTTTTGCAAAAGTGCAAATTTAGATATACAAACTCACACGCTAAGATATATACTACTAACTCCCATACATATAGCTCCCTACGGAATTCGTCCCTAACTTTTGTTTGGTATTACTATTGCATCGACGGTTCTCATAACCTCGAATAGAGGAGTGAAATTGGACGAGATCAGGAGCTGTCACTTGTTGTAAAAAATGCAAACGAAGAGAAAAAAAATCAATGACAACTCAAATAAATTATCTTCTATTATTTCATCCTTATTGCTTCGAGTTTGTATTAATTTAATTTGTCTCTTAATACTATATCACATCGATTTTGTTTTATTTTCTGATTGCTTTAACCATCAATGCTCTTTTTATTGAAACAAATTATGTACCCTAAGAGTTTTTTTAATTTAATTTTTTTGCTAATACGATGAATTTAGAAAAGAATTGGATATAATTATTTTGTTAATTAGTTAATTCAAAATTTTAATTATTTGTTCTCAACAAGGAAATAATTTATTTTTTATTGATTCAAATTATTGATAGTAGTTAAAATTTAAATCTTTAACTGTAGTGATAATTTTATTCACTATGAATTCTGGGTTAAGGAATAAAAGAATCGATCTTGATATTTTATTTTTGGATATTTGTGTTTGCAGAATCGTTAGTGTTACCTAATGCTTTTCTAGTCTCCCTCTTGCCCCCTTCTCTATATCTTCTAAATTTTTAAATATTATCTTAGTCATTTTTTTTTAATTATTGAGTGTAATTTTTAAAGATATTATACATAAAAATTTACTAAATAGAAAAATATTGTTTGGAGAGAAAAGTAGTTCAGATATGATATGACTACTATAGTTCACGTTATTAACATGAAAGGAATTACAATTGTGTTATATTATTCAAATAAAAAATAATTTATGTCAGATAATTAAAATATTAATTGATTTTAAAGTCCAATATAAAGATTTAACAGAAAATTTAGGTGCAAGAAAGGGATAACTTGTAAAGTATTAACCATTATTTCACCAAAAAATTTGCACCCTTTATCCATGATAAAGTTTTCTTGGTATATATTCCAAAATGTCGTGGTTGATAGTTTTATAACTTCTACAAGAAATAAATTGCAAACATAATACTTTTACTCATCTTTCGTGGTTGATATCTTCATAACTTCTACAAGAACTAAACGGAAAATTATATTACTTATTTAAAGTCCTAAATACGTGAGATTTTAAATATTATGCATAAAAATTACATGATCTATTAATTACTTTAAGTTCGTTAAAACACACACGTTACTTTACTCTTTTTTTCCATAGATTCTACCTCCACTATAAGTAATATGAAAAGAATTATAATTATGTTATATATAGAGTTTAAACAAGGAAATAACTTATGTGTGGTAAAATATCAATTGATTTAAAGTCCTAAAATTTAGAACTTCTTACCTACCTCATATAAGGAAAAATTTACTTATAAAAATTTAGTCAATTTTCAAGTTCTAAATTAGAAAATTAATTAAATAACTATTTTATTCAATATGAAATCTATTTTTAAAAGGGTAAAAAAGACGAATGACATCTCGCTAATGAGTTTCGTGCTTTTAATATAGTACTAGTCTTAGGATACGCGCGATGCGTGTATACTTTGTATCAATAAGAATAAGGTTTTTAAAAGTAACATAAAATATATTCAAAAGACATATTTGCATTATAAATATAAAAATTATTTAAAAAATATGAACTTCTGAAAATGAAAAATGTTAATCATGTTTGAGTTTGGTTCACTTTAAAGTACAATTTCAAATTTTTAGTTGATTTTAAAATGGTAAATTGAATTATAACATGAAAAAATTAATAACTCACGTTGCTAAAATAAACATATAATTCATATAAGGTAATTTAAATCTAAATTAGTTTTAAAGTAAAAAAAAAAAAAAATCAATTAGCCCAATGGTTTTCATGATGTTCCCCTATATTTCTTACCACCATTGAACGTGCATGTGTTGGATGAGTTTATTAAAGCATTTAATTAATAGAATTTTACATGTTAAGAGCTTAATATGGAATGATTATTGTTATATAAATAATTTAAATAAGAAAATAATTTAAATAAGGTAAAATCTTAATTGATTTTGAACTCTTAAATGTTAGGACATCATACATAATTCAAATAAGGAACTAATTCCTAAATATTAGGAAAATAAGTTGAATTATTATTTTGTCTAATGTGAACTTTATTTTTAAAAGATAAAAAATGTGAACAATATTTCTTGTGCTTTTAATATATTATAGATATAGATAGATAGATGTGTGCTCTAGTCTCATTGTTTTCCTTGTTTTCTTTCACAGTTTTATCAATATACGAATGCTACAACACTATTCTGTTTATTATAATTAAATATTGTTACAATTATTTTGAATATTTTTGCGGAAAGAACCTTCTTGTTAAATAATTTTTTTCATTCAATAATTTATTTATTTTTTGGAAAATTTAATAGACCAAACAACAAATATTGCCTGTCCGATTAAAATGACGGTCTATATTGAAACCACAAACTGTCACGTCCCGGTGTTGATCGGACCTTTTCTCCTCAATAATATTTTTTAGTTCCCTCTCAGCTCCCATTTCACGTTCGGCCTTGCTACACTACTCTCTCTCTCTCTCTCTCTCTCTCTCTCTATAGTTTATACGAATTTTCACCACTTTCCGAGAGAAAATGAGCAAGGGACCTGGACTTTTCTCTGAAATTGGCAAGAAAGCCAGAGGTAATTCTCCGATTTATTTACTTAACTTTCATCTTCTTTTCATTTCGATTTCAATTTTGGTACTCATGAGCGATGGCTGTATTAGTTAAGCTGATGAATTATCATACATAGATGCATATACTGATAACTCGCCACTTGATTTTTGATTTAAAATCGACAGATCTGCTGACAAAGGACTATATCTCCGATCAGAAACTATCTATTTCAACCTACAGTGACACTGGAGTGGTATGATTTTATTGACTTTTAGCTCTTGTTGACCTTTATTTCGTAATAGTTCATATCATTGCCGGCGAGAACCTCATTTTTGGTTTGTTTAGGTGCTGAATTTGTACGCTTAGGGTTTTATGCAATCTTCTTATTATAGCGAATTCATGATTTGAGTTGTCGCTTGGTTGAAGTCCTGATCCAACGTCTTAACTCCTTTTCCTCTTTAGAATTTTCTGTTTCTCAGTATAACAGTGATCTTTTCTCAGTATAGCTATGGGAAAACGTCTATGATAAATTGTGAGATGTCTGGGCCTTTTTTTAAGTGCGTTATGAATTTCTAATTCAAAAATAATAGTGCGTAAGTTTAAACTTTAATTACAAAACACAAAAGTTGGATAATGCTGTTTAGCAAAGCTATACATTATATCTTCACTGACCATGGATCTCATATTCTCATCTAGGAATGGGTTTAATTGTAGCTTCCAATTTTTTTTAACGGTATTGCTGATTCTATTGCAGAAATAGTATTCCGTACTATTTAGATGTGATATACCTTTGATTCTACATCCCAGCTAAATTTCAATCCATCTCTTCCGTTTACCTCACAAAATGATCAAACATTACCTTTACCTTAGCTCAGTCCTTGATTCCTGTGATATCTTATCGGAGTTAATATATGTGTCTCCCTGGGGATGTGTTTTAAATTTTTAATCATTTGAGGTAAAGGAGGATATTTTTTTATCATTTGTGGTAAATAAAGCTGCTGATACTTCCATTCAAGGAAAAATACTAGAGCTGTTTAGCCCCCTCTGGGATTAGCTCAATCGGCAAAGGTTGAGGGACTTGTGTCTTAGGTCACAGGTTCGAGCTCTGCGCCAAGCAAACTAACTCAGGTGTTTAAGTGGAGAAGGGTAGAGGGGTGGGCCCATCTTCTCCGATTTTTGTAGGCTGGATTGGCCCAAAGGGTAGACTCTAGGCGGTTTTCTCGGACATCAAAGAATATTAAAGCTGTTGATATTTTATGAAGACCAAAACTTACATAACCGGAGAGTGAAGACCAATGCTATACCTTAGTATTTGGAAACTTCAAACTTGGCACAAGATGTTGTTCAATAATTTGGTACTGTAGATGCAGTAATATTCTAACAATTGACTTGTTCCTTTATGCTTTTGAAGCTGAAACAAAAGGCTGTAGAATTTTGATGTGAACACTAGGTGTTTAAGTAGTATTGATTTGGTAAGAGACAGAGAGAAAGTTCTACCTCTTCTTTTCATTGTTTATTTGCCGTATTTGTCTGAAGTATATTTTCATTAAAGATTTGCTTTAGCCAGAGTTTGTTCTTGATGTTGAAAAAAGAAGTGGCAAATTCTTGAGAAAGTCCAACTTAATGGAGGGAGCCACATAAAAGGAAAATGTACATTATATTCCTATTCTTGCAGTTTCTGAGTGACGGAAAGTGGCGAGATTTTGATTATTGGCTTTTTATCTTCCTGCTATGGAAGAGTAATGAGCAAACTACCATTAGAAAATTTCTAAGCAGAGAATGTTTACCCAATTTTTGAAGAGCTATATATGTTAGGGTCGTTTCTTTGACCTCTCGTCAGGTTGAGCAAAATAATGTCCTCTGCTCTATTTCAAGAAATACATGAGACCTCTCCTCTAGCTTGATATGTTGTGAAATGATCTCTTATGCCATCAACATTCATTTAGAGAATCTAGAGAAAGTTAAAAATGATGAAAACTCTGACAGAGCTAATCATATTTACCTTAAAAATAATAGGGAAGACAGATTAGTTGACTTCAAGTCTTCAAGTAGATGATTATCCCAAGCCGGTAAAATTGTAATTGCGTCACTCAACAGTCAACTCTTCTCTTCCCCTTCCCCTTCCCCTAATGGTACCTTCTTCTTACCACTGCCTTATCCTCATCATTACAAATGCCACCCCTACCCTTACCCAAATCTGAATGTGTGAACACTTCCATTTGGACCTTCCCAAAAACTGAACACACCATGCACTGTCTCCCTTCCACCATCACAGTTCGCAAGCCCCTCCCTGCCAGACCTTTACCCTCCTTTCCGAAATCAAAGCACCCTTCCCATTCTCCTCCCAAACCCCAGCCTCGTATAACACTCTCCCCTTTCTCCCCACAAGACCACCCATTCTTCCCCAACACCAGCCACCTCTCCCAATGCAAGCTGCAACTTGCCACGCCTCTATTCATCTGGATGCCTTTAGCCCCACCACCGCACTCCACCCACCTGCTCAAAAGGAAAAAAAGATGACAATGCGTGGAAAGAGCAATTAAACTTAAACTTTGATGTTTACATGCTTATCCCTAGATTGAAACTCTGATGCATCAGACTTCTCATCTTTCTGGTACAGACAAGAGAGTGCACATGGTACTGAGAAGCTCGTGCAGTTTATGGCCTCATTGTATCATATGGTTTTTGCCTTTCTTAGGATATTGCTTAAGATCCATGCACAATCTTCTAGGCCCATCCATGTACTGATGATACTCTTGGTGCTGTACGTTTTAGAAATAAAATAATCTCCTTTGTTGCTCAAAAAGAAAAAAAGGAAATGATACAGAAAGAATTTGAGTAAGCTCCCATATGGCCATTTTCTAAAATACAGAATGATTCTTAAAGCATTTAGCCTTTTCAACTTAAGGTGGAACCTGTATTTGGCTGGCTTGAAAAAAATATGATTTCTGAAGTAAATGGTCTTATTCGCTCCAGTAGATAGTTTCAGCTTTTTATGTGCAAATTTTTTCTCTATTTTGTTTTTCCACATTAATAGATCAACTTGAATTCCCAATTTCCTGTTCTTTAATCTTGATTTCTCGATATAGGCCCTTACATCAACTGCAGTAAAGAAGGGAGGGCTTTCAACTGGAGATGTTGGAGCACAGTACAAATATAAGAACTCTTTGATTGATGTCAAAGTTGATACAGGGTCAAACGTGAGTTGCTCATGCCGTGATCTTCTTTGCAAACTCATACCCGTCTCTTTGTAATTTTTGTCTGTTTTACGTCTTCACGTTTCAACCTTTTGCTGCAGCTCTCAACTACTCTTACTATCAACGACATTGTCCCGTCAACAAAAACTATTGCCACTCTGAAGTTCCCTGATTACAGTTCTGGCAAGGTGAAAACTACTCATTTTATTGCTATGATCAATTGCCAGAAATTATAGAAGTTTCCCCTCTGAAACTTGAATTTGGTTATTCTTGCAGCTAGAGGTTCAGTACTATCACCATCATGCTGCCTTTAGTACAGCTGTCAGTCTGAATCAAAGTCCTACAGCTGATCTCTCGGTCACGCTTGGTACTCCCACTTTCGCCATCGGTGCAGAGGCGAGTTATGATACTGCAGGGGGTAAACTTGCAAAATATACTGCTGGCATTAGTGTGACAAAACCAGATTCCTGTGCTGCTATAATACTGTAAGTTAATCAGTGTGAGCATTTGTATATCTATGAAACTAAAGCGTAAATATTAAGAAGTGTTAAGTTTGACATATCTGTTGCTCTACTTTTTTTCCTCAGGGGTGACAAAGGGGACACGATAAAGACATCATATATACATCATCTAGATGAAGTGAAGAAGAGTGCTGCTGTGGGCGAGATCGCAAGAAGGTTCTCCACAAATGAGAACACTTTCACAGTTGGAGGGTCATATGCTGTTGATAACCTGACAATTCTGAAGCTCAAGCTCAATAATCATGGCAAGCTGGGGGCTCTACTGCAGCATGAACTCATTCCGAAGTCATTGTTGACTATTTCTAGTGAGTTTGACACCAAGGCCTTGGATAAGACACCCAGGTTTGGTGTGGCCCTTGCTCTTAAGCCTTGAACTGCATCTTCGGATGTGTACAACCAAAAATTTGTTTGGGGTGGTGCCTGGAGGACAGGTGCTCAATAAATAGTTCAACAAACTGGTGGTTTTTTTTAAAGAGATTAAATGATTTCTGGTAGAATTGCTTCTATACTACGACATGTTTATGGTCTTTCTTTAGTTTTCCTCGTCTTTTCATTCCCTTTTGAGAAAGTATAGAGATGAAGAGTTTTTGGTGTTCCTCTGGAAGAGTTTTTTTGTTTGGCATGATGCAATAACGGACTTACCGATTGCACAAATTTAGATTTAACTTGCTAAATTGATCTCTTCAATTGCTAAATTGTGTTCTTTGGATTTGCTTGCTTTGATTTGGATAATCTGTTGTTTTAACTGAATAAGCTCCAGTCCTAGTATTCCGAATTTAAGTTCGGAGCCTACTGAGTGTCTTAGCCTCCTCGCTGTGAAGCTCTTTCAATAATTGCATTTCGACGTGCGCTGTGGCTTAAAATGTATTACTAGATGAAACTTATTGAAAGAAGTTTCATACCATCCCTACTACGTTACCTGTGTCATTTTAGACCAGACTCCTTTCACATAGTACTAAATTCTTTACCAAATAATCCTTTGTTTTCATTTTATTTTATCCTGTAACCTTGCATACTGCTCTGGGCATTTTTCAAGTGCTACTGTGGGGAGAGAATATCATTGAGGTGATTCGACTAGTTATATGCCGGGAGTTTGAAAACACACAGATGTTTGTCTCAGCTAAATTGGAGCGTGGAAGTGTGATCCATCCACTAGACAAGAGGACAACCACCTCTTACAACTCGAGAAAATCTAAGTTTGCACAGTGAGACTACTCTAAGCGAAGGACATAAACTGCCAAACAAAATTAGAAAAAACTATGTTGTCGACTAGTACTAATATGATTTGACCAAATCAAATCGATTATGCAGTTTCGGGGGAATACAGGAAAAGGAGTATCGTTATAAGAAGTATGTAAACTTGTACAGAGAAGATACAAGTCTAGGGCCACATTTCACAGCTTTTCTTTTGTGTTCTATTCCACCCAAATCATCAGAACAGGAGCGTATACACAATTCTGATGGTAGGTGCAACAGATTTTCAATTCGAACTGCATACAAATAATTGAAGAGATCATAAAAAATAAAAATAAAATACCAAGTCTAAATTCATTGTTATAAAGAATAGTGGATATAGCGTTAATCTCCACCTAAATGCTTAAAAACTTGAATTCACCGATGCATCAATCACTCCTAATTGCTTTTTTGGATAAAAGTGGTGACCAAGTCAGCTTGTGAGCACTTCAACTAATTCTACCTAGTACCTCCCACCATCACAACTACAGGATATCTCTGTCTAAGAATTGGACATATGAGAAAAAGACCATCGACCGTTTCCAACATCAACCACTCCTACTTTGAGTTGTTGAAGGCAATGCAGCAGTGAAGGTATAGGAGAGAAAAACTAGAGTATGAAAGATGACTTCTAGCAGAAGTAGCAGCTAGCTCACTAACTGATGGAGATGTTGCTTCAAAAGCAGAAAATGCAGCAAGAGGACACAATCATCAATCAGACTGTACTGATTGTATATTTCACCTCCTCTGCCTAATATTCAAGTACAATAGAGCTTCCGGCTCCAAAGAAAATCAAGCATCAGATTTAGTTATCAGTGAATGAAGAATCATCACACCAGCTCTCACCAGAGCTGCAATCACATACTAGATAGTTGGCAAAGGATGCAATCATTTTTTGATAAGAAACCCAAATATAGCTCAAAATCTACATTGTTTTGAACTACTAAGAGACACTTCAAACCTAGATCAAACACACAAATTCAGGCACAGCATTTTAACAACTGTATGCATTATTATATAAGCTACTCCGAAAAATCAAATGCCTAACTACTAATCACCTAATTGAGTGTGCCATTAACATGTTTAATGCATAAACTAGTAGAGCAAGCAAACTAGCAGAACAAAACCACATTTTTGTACAAGTAGCAGGGAAAATAGACACAGGGCAACAGATAAAAATGTAGCTAATACAATACTTAACGAGAATGACATCACATTTGATTATAGCAAAAATTGCATACTGTTGTCAGAAAATACTGCAACAAAATTCAGAGTCTCAGAAAAACTCTCTTTAGCTCCCAACAAGCACTAAGTAGCAATAGCAATAAAATATAACAGAAGAGAAACAAAAGAGGTAGCAGATAAACTAATCAACGGTCTGCATGATATCCTCGGCGGTGAACTTAGTACCCTTATCCTTATCAGCAGCAGCACGACCCTTAGCCTTACGGTCAAGAAGAGACTTACGGTCCTTGTCGAGCCTGAGCTTGGTGACGACAACCTTGGACGGGTGAATACCAACGTTAACAGTAGATCCGTTAACCTTCTCTCTGGTAATGCGCTCAATGTGAATCACCCACTTCTTACGGTAAACTTGAACAACTTTGCCCTCACGGCCCTTGTAGGTCCCGCGAACAACCTGAACCTCGTCGTCCTTCCTTACCGGCATAGACCTGACGTTGTACTTGGATCGCAAGTCGGAGGACAAAGGTGCGCTCATCAACACTCGACGAACGCTGGAAGGTGCCGTGAAATGAGCCTTTCTGTTCTTGCGGCGGGAGGAGGATACTCTTGGATTGTACTTCATCTTCGCCGATTTCTCTCTCTCTCTCTCTCTCTCTCTCTCTACAAATGTGGCCGGTGGACAAGATTGTTTTAGGGTTTATGAGGAACTTATATGGAACAGATGGGGCTGGGGAATTCTAGGGTATCTATTGAGCCCTTCTATTGTTGGAGGCCTGTAAGAGCCTGTTTTTAGGTAGTGTGGGTTTCTTCTAAACTTCATGGGATTTTGTAAGTTTTTGGCCCAACTAAATGGTACTTATTGGATTTAACGTGATTTTTTTTGACAGAACTAACTTTGAAAGAATTTACTGCACTGATTTTGGTCCATAGGAAAGGTGGTCCTAGGTGAATACTAGTTTGCCTATTATTTTTTGGAAAAATTATATAGTAATCGCTCTAAAAAATAATAGTTTGCATATATTAGTTAATGTAAATAGTTTTGGCTGATCGACCAATGTGTAACTTGCCCATATATTTTACCCTACTAATAGTGGAAATAATAAGCTTTCTCACCAGCAAAACTTTATGATATATTTGACTTGGGTTATTTCAATTATCTAAATAGTACATACAGGGCAACCGGATTTAAGATTAGTATTGAATAGCCAATTTCCCTAAACCATAACTTTCTCCATAGTTTTCTTTATCAACACAATTACATGGCCATTCAGTCTTAGCTTAATTCATTCTTTGTTTTCACGAAGAAGCCCTATTTTTGGTCGGAATGGTTAATAAGTACTGAATAACAGTAGTGGCTGAACCTAATAATATATTGATTACTTCGTAATAATATCAACATATGAATATTCTCTTGTGCTTTGAGACATGTTAAGCTCCACATATTTTTGGCACACACAAGTTCTTGAACTAGTTTTAATTTCAGTAGCGTCCATTGAATTTTTCCTTTAGCTTTCATAAGGCCTAATTTGACAAGTCTTTTTAAGTAACGCTTCTTTTAGAGGCCTAAGAGTTTTTTTTTTTTCCCTTCTTTTTGTCCCAATTCAGTACAATACTTTCTTACCAAAACCTTATTAAAGCTACTTAAAATCTCATTGACCAACAAAAAAACTTAATGACTGAAAATACTAGTAATGATTTCTTCAGTTATATTTTTCAGCGTCTTATAAAATATTGATCATACTTATCCTATAAAATCCCTACTTAGACTACCTAAAATATTCTTTGACCGTCAAACAAATATAAAAACTAATCATTGCTCTATTTATATATGTTTTGGTGAATGAATCACAAATGACAATATTGCTAGTTGTCAACCAACGTAACAACCTTGATACATTTATGCAAATATAAGCAAAAAGAATTATGATAATTCCATATATAATAAAAATAATAATTACTCAATTTACACCGTCTCCTATTTAGTTTGATTTGGCACAACTACATGCACCGCTCCCGAAAGCGATGGCTTCCTCCCTCCTTCAATAGCTTTCTCTTTTTTAAGTTCTCAGTTTGTTTAAGTGTAAGTTGTATATAGTCCACTACATGCCATTCTTTTTTCATTGCCATTTGGTAATACTACATTTCTTGTCTAACCGAAAAACAAAACATCATCATTTCATTCTATTTTTAGAAAAATAGTTGTTTGTCTTCCATCCAATGAAATTTTCGGGCCATTTGGACTACACATCAGTTGCACCTTCATAGATTTCTAAGGAAAGCAAATCAGATTTCAAACTCTGGTTTAGGAAGAGAATCATCACCAGTAGCAAGCTTTTTTGAATTTCCAACCGAAGGAGTATTAAGGCAAAGGCATTTATTACCTTACCTGTTACCATTTAATGCTCCCAACTACATAATTACCAGCGAGGGAATAATCCTTTCTTTCACCTCCTTCCTTTGGTTTCTCCCTACCCTAAAATAATTACTAACAAAACCCTACGTAACGTTTCGGCAGAAGCAGCAGTGATAGGTACAGTAAGGTAAAAATTGAAGGACATGGCCATGGAGGCCATCAGAGGACGTTGGGCAGATTTAGGGGTTGTGAATACTATCTATGAAGACGATGTTGAAGATTCCTCCACTTCCCTTTCTGTCTCTCCAGAAATCTCCCCATCTCCTTCGCCTCCCCACTCTCGGGTTGTCTCCTGGTAAGAATTTAACTTATATACACTAATAATATACAAGAATTGTTACACTGTTAGTTTATTTTAATCTAGTGTAGTAAATAATTTATTACTATAATTTTTTCAAGTTACTACTTTCACCTTTTATTGACGATTAGTTGTAATTATCATCCTCGGGGGTTGGAGGTGTATACGATTTACTGCTAAATTCCTACTCAGTTTACGTTCAAGGGCTATGATTTACTCTCTGATTTTGTTTTGTTTTTTGTGTGTTTTTTTCTTTGAAATTGTTATTTAAGGTCCCAAGTTACAGGAAATGACACTGATGTAGTTATACATGTTGAGGAGTCACGTTTTCGCCTACACAAGGTACTCTCATGCTCCAAATATATTCACTATTCACCTCTCTTCTTCCTCCTTTTCGTTTTCCCATGGGGAAAGAGAATCAGAAGGAGCTTTGTACGAAAATCTGTGGTCTTTTTTTTTTTGGTCCTCTTTTGTTTCTTCGACAATTTTTCTTTATTTTACATGTAATTGATATTTGCTTCTTGTCTATATGTGTAGATGCAAATTATAAACCATCTTTCCAATCTTAAATTACGAGTAACAGGAGAGAGTGTCGCCATGAATTGCTGGATATAAAGTTGACTTATTGCTAGTATGTTGTTGCTACATCGCTATCAATCTGAACAGGCATAAATTATAGCTGATTACTCAATAATTTGTTTATTTGTTCGTATCTTACCGTTATCTTAAGTTAAATTGTTTCAATACAAATCTCTACCATCTATACGTAAAGTTTTAATAGTAATAATCTAAATGTGACCCATTTCTTAATAGCATATCCCTAGAATTCCCCTTTTTTTGTTTTCTTCTCTGGAAATGTCAGAATGCAAAAATTATACTACTACTACTAATGTATTAATAACGAAAACTGATAAATGACGGTCAGAGAGATGGTAATTGTACTACTTTCTTTTGGGCTACTCAATTTTCACCATTAGCAGCACTTCTTTTTCTTTTCATGTTTCCTAAGGTTTGGAATATTGACTATTTCAAGATGACTAGAATAAGTGTAATGGAGATATTATAATTTGCAATTCATCCAATTCGACATATACGTTTTGAGAAAAAGAATCAGCACATACATAACATAAAAGACCATTTTTAAAAAAAATTATTTTTGGGTATGTACTTGAGAGCTGTGCCTACAAACTGAAGTGTAATTTTCGCAATTAATGCAAAAGCTGGGGGCATTTACTAATTTCCTAAATTTACCTTAGGATCCGTTGGCAGCAAGGAGTGGATTTCTGAAAAGGAACCTGAAGGGCCAGTCCGAATTAACCCTCTCTCCGCCGTTAAAGATAACGGCAGAAACATTTTCTTTAATCGCCGAGTTTTGTTACGATGCTCACATAGTCATAACGCCGTTTAACGTCGCCGCTCTTCGTACGGGGGCGGAGTTGCTGGAAATGACGGAGGCTAATAACATGGCGGGTAGCGAGAACTTGGCACAGAAAACGGAAGCATATTTCCGCCGTGTAATTGCCGTTAACCGAGAGTATGCATCAATTGTGCTGCGTTCTTGCGTTTCGCTGCTGCCGGAGTCTGAAACGGCGTCGTCAGTGCTGAGTAGATGTATTGAAGCGTTGAGTTTGGCGGACGATGGTAACGGCGTTATGAGGTGCCTCAACGACGTTAAAGAGTTGCGACCCGTGGATTTTCAATTAATCGTTCAGTCAATGAATCGGTGGTTGAGCGGAAGCCATGACCAGCTCTATAGAGTTGTTGACCTTTATCTTAAGGTAAGTTGGTTACATGCTTTATTTTTTTCATTAGTAATGCTTTATGTACTGAGGTATATTTTTTGACTGCCAATATCTGAGGCTAATTTTGGTTCAACATCTTTGTAAAAATGGCAAAACTTCAAGATAGAAATATAATTAAAATTTACCATTTGGTAGACTCACTATACAAAGAATGCGCGTAGTCGGTATGAAATGGGATTTAAACAGTGGATGATAATTTTTGTACTAGCTATGTAAAACAATTGTCGTACCAAGTAGTCTCTTATTTTTCATGTAATTATATTCACATGAACAGTTACATGTTAACATAATATAGTATATTTTAGTTGATATGATAATGTGAAAAATCATTTATAATGTTAGTATAAAAATTATTTTTAGTTTATTCACTCATAATATAGAAAATATTTACATCGACTCAATTAAAAATCAATTAACTTGTCAGTGGAACCCGTCAAGTTACATGGATCAATGATAAAACTTTAAATTCAATAAATAGGTTTCAAAACTTGGGTCTAAAAATCATAGTTCCCTACCAATTATGCTCCATTTGTTTTGTCCTTTTATTAATCTGTTGAATCTGTTCTTTAAACAGGAATACAAGGGCAAGATATCAGATGAAGAAAAAATAGGAATGTGCAATTACATCGACTGTACCATCCTCTCGCCTCAACTTGTCATGCATGCGGTCCAAAACTCAAGAATGCCATTAAGGTTTGTGGTCCAAGCCATGTTTGTGGAACAATTAAACACACGTCGCTCTATCCTCACCGCCACTGCGGCCGACAACCACCACCATCATCACATTAATCATCTCCAGAACAAAAACGAAGTCAGTTTAGGTACAATTCTCGAACGAGATGCAGCACTACGTCAAGTGGCGCAGCTAAAGGCAGCGATGAATGCCACTAGCTCGCGAATTCAGAGCTTGGAGAATGAGTTGAGTGGTATGAGGAAGCTTCTTAATGAATCAGATCAAAATACGAAGAGTAATTTGACGCATGATTCTGCTAGGTCTGCTAGTTTTCGATTGAGTTCGGAGAATAAGATTGATAGAGGACAAATTGGATCAGTTTCCTCAGCGAGCTTTCGGATTCTCACAGGTAGAGAAAGAGGATTACTTGGGTCGTCTAATTCATCAGAAGTGTCGTACGAGGAAAGTATGAAAGTGGAAAGGAGTAACTTTAGTCGAAGGTTTATGAATGGATTGAAGAGTGCATTCCGAGTTTCAAAGAAGAAAACAGAGAGTAAGGTAGAAAATGTAAAAGAGGAAGTTGGTAAAGACGTTGTGGTGATTAAGAAGGACGTACCTTTTCGCAGGCAACCTCGTTCTCAAGATCAGTAAAATCTGTTCGTTTCACAATTCTTTTAAATTTATTTATGTGTTTTATGCGATTCTACGAGTTTATTAGATTGGCTTCCTGACAAGACTGCGTTTCTCAAAGGTGTAAAGTTTGTAGTTACTCTTTTTTATAATAGGATTGGTTTGAGGGTACTGGGGTAGGATTTAAATGGTGTTACTAGCTGGTTGCTGTGTAAAGTGAACTGCACGATCTCATCTTTACAATTATGACATTGGACCCCAAATTACTTTTAAGTTGTTCAAATTCAAACGCCGCTTCAATATCTTGAATCAACAAAGGCAAAATTGTTCGACCACAAAATATAGATTTTGGTTCAAATAATTAAATTTATATAAATAAGGGTTAATCTTAGCTAACAATAATATTCTTAGATAGAGTTCTTAAAGAAGCAACAGATACTATATAGATACTGTCGGACAGTGTAGTGGCATACAATAAATATTCTAGAAATCAGAGGCAATAATGTAGCATTCAATATCGATGAATAGCAATAAATGACATTTAAGTTAATAAAATGAATAAGTCACCCAAGAAATGATGGAATAAGTGGATGTTCTTTCTCACAACGATGAATGATAGGAAATCCCTTGAATATTTGAGTTATTCTCGAATCTAGTGGAAAAGTATAGACAAGAATCTCAGCGAAAAGGTGATGTTTGTATCTTAACAAATGAGATCAGATTCTCTTTCTCAGGTCAAAGTGTGTTTTTTACAAATTAATATCACATATCCCCTATCATAGTGTTTTTTTCTATTTATAGGGAACATGCTCCTAAAAAACCCCAATAGTACAAGTGCAAAGAATATTCACTAGAATATTCTCTGTAATATCCTATCTTGAAACTAGCCGTTATAACTCCGTCAAAAGTACTCGACCTCGGTCTCGACCCTTATTGACTCCTCGACTTCGTCACTTGTTGACTCTTTTACCACAGACATCGCTGCTTCTTGGGCCATTTTGACAAACGATGACTTGGGAACTCTTTCCCTAGTACTATCTTGGCTTAAATATTCTAAAAAATAAATTTTGACCCATGCTGTTAGTCCCTCCGCATATTGACGCCAGCTTCAGGCGGGTTCGATGAGTGGATCTTGTTCTTTGTGGTCGAAACAATCGAGCGAGCTACGCAGGTCGTGATGGTTGCGGCGGACTGGCAACGTGGCCCTACACGGGCCGCACATTTTAAACGCTTCGATTTTCTCGGGCAATTAGCTGGAATTTTATGTTGTTCACGAGTTACGATGAGGTCATGACGTCATGCGTCATTATGACGCATATTCCCGATGCGTTGCTTCGTTTTGTGTATGACCTCTGATTAAACCTGCCGCTTCGGTTCCCGTGCTAGTAATTATGAGCTGTTTTCGGTTCTGGTGCCAAGACCTTTATAAATAAAGGTATTTGGACGCGAATTTGAGGTTTAATTTTTTTGTTATTTTGAAATCCCATATTTTTCTCTTGCTCTCTTCTTGCTTCGAACTTCTCTTCTCCGTTCCAGTGATTTGTAATGTTCTTAGCTCTTCATCATTTGATACCTCTCTTTCTTATATCAAATTATGTCTAACATGCCTTCTGAGTCTGGTGAGGGAAGTGACGTGGCCCCCTTGGCATTGGTGTTTCCCTCCCATGAGGAGAGTGTTTCTGTTGCCGTTGAGGATGGAACCTTCCAGTTGGTGGAGGAGATAATTCCACGCAACCCTGATTGCAGATCCGATTTCACCAAATCTCTTGATCCTGAACCTAGAGCCTTTCGGTCTATGATGATGGTGAAGGAATTGGAAGAGCTTAAGGCTAAGTTCGGCCTTCCCAATCACATTGAATTAATCCCGGTTGGGTAGGATACGGTGCAAGTCCATCATCCTAGGTATTGCGCCTTCTATGCCCACCCATTCCAAGTCGGCTACTCTCTCCCTCTCCTTCCGCTGGCAGAGAAATTCAGTCGTTATTATGGCATTTTCCTAACTCAGCTCGCGCCGTATAAACTTATAAAGATGCTTACGAAATTTGTAGAGCTAGCCAGGGTCGAGTTGACACTTCGGCACTTAATACATCTATTTTCCCATAGCTTCCATAAGGGAACGATGTTGAATCTTCGCCACCGGGGTCGGGGGCAAGTGCTTGGTGGTGAAGATGGTCGACAAAGCCAACCCCAAAGTCTGGTTCAACTTCTTTTTTATCAGAACCGATGACGTGGTGGCCAATGTCGACGGTTTTCTTGAGGATTAGAATTATGCTCGTAAGTACCTAATTTCCTTGCTTGTGGGTATATGATTTTTCTCCCTTGACCTCTTGTCCTCTTCTTATGCAGCCAAGACCTCGCCTCCTCCTTCGGCCGCTCACATTTCTGACTGGGTCGATCGGCTCCTCCCTCACATCGTAGGGATCCGTGAGTGGCCAAGTTTCTTCAAGAAGTTTGGGCATGCTCTCCCTTCGACTGGTAAGTTCCTTTTACCATCAGTATCATAGTTTTTTTTTTTGTTTACCTTGGCTGACTTTCCCTTTCCTTGTGTTTTCTTATCTTCGGCCAGGGGATCTTCGAGGAGGTCGAGAGCTCCCGCACCCTCGTTCCGGAAGAGGAAAGCTACTACGTGCTCGTCTCTCGCTCCTTCTTCGAATGTGGCTGATGCTGCATTTGTCTCGGTCCCTCCTGTTGCCCGGCCAGAATCTGTCCCTTCTTCAGTCGTGGAGACATCAGCTTCTCCCTTGTACGCTCTTATAGACGAGGACGACGAACCTTTGCCCGGTGATGGAGATTTGATTCCTCGTAAGAGGAGGCCGTGGACGTCGGGGGAGAGAGGTCGACAGCCGTCTGTGTAGGAGACTGTGGTTTTGTCCTTCAGGAGACGGCCATAGTGCATATTGGGGAGAGCCCAGAGGCTAGTCCCGAGGCTATTTGTTTGGAGGATACGGATATATGACCTATGGGGATGCGGTCGAAGGCGTGGTGGGCAGTGACGGCCCTATTCTTCCCAGACGCGAAGAGGCCTCGTCTTCCGGGGTTGCGGCAGACGTACCCTCTTCGACTGATGATAGAGGTAAGGTTATTAATGAGGAGGATGTTGGATCCGATTCCGATATGGATGTAGATGAGCTGAGGATGATCGACGAGGGGCTTACTCACCTTAAAGTAAGGTTGGAGGGGGGTTCGAGGACTATTACGATCCCGATAGACCGTAATGTTCTCGTGGATACTGAGAAGATTATCCCCTCCCTTGTCCCTCTTAATTCTGAAGTTGAGGGTACGACCTTCAAGACTATGAATGACAGTGACATGTCGAATAACATTGCCGACCTCGCCCTTCGGGTATGTACATTTGCAATTAGTTGTTTTCCTTTTGTTTTGTTCTTTCACAATCTCTAACTTCTTTTGTTCGTTTTATAGATGGTCATCTTAGAAATTGAGAGCGCTTGTAGGGAGCAGACGCATAAAGATATCTATGTGAAGTTGAAGGACAAGTACTTCAGAGTCCTCAAGAAGTACCGGGAGCTTCGGTGTCAGCTTCGTGAAGGTGGCGATGTGCGCCAACTAAGGGAAACTTGAAGGCCAGAGATGAGGAGCTGGTGCAGATGGTGGGGAAGTGCAGCGTCCTAGAGCGGACGTTGAGGAGCAAGGAGGAAGATCTCGAGCTCAGCAAGAGGGTCGAAGCCCAGTGTAGTGATCTCCAAGCTCAGGTGGTTTTGCTGCGAGCCCAACTTGAGGAGTGTCAATTTAGGGCGGAGGCTCTTAGTAGTGAGGTTGCAGAGCAGATGGAGGAGATAAAGAAGGCAAAGTTCGCTCGGTCGAAGGCTTTGAGGAAGGCGGAATCTCTTGAGATGGTGATCCGGACTCTTCGTTCTGAGCGAGAAAACGACTTAACAACGGCCAGGCTTAAATAAAAGCGGCTCGATGAGAGGATTGGAGAGTTGGAGAAAGAGACTTCTGGCCTCTACGATCGAGTTGCTACTCTAGAGGCCGAAAAGGTCCGATTACTGGCACAACCATCCTCTTCCCGTACTTCAGATTTTTCTAATATTCTTTAGAAGTTATATGAGGAGTGGATTCATGCCGAGGCCCAGTTAGATGTCTTTCGAGATTTGCATGCGGCGGGATCCGTTTTTGAGGCTGCCCTCAAAGATGTTCGTGTTAAGGCGCGTGAAGCTCGAGTTGCTTGTGGGTATGATCCTGCTATGCCTGAGGCCGGTGAGGACGAAGGGGACGAGGGTGTAGACCGGCTCGAGGAGAATGCTTGGTATGATGCCGCATATCCTGAGGGAGAAGGTGGTGGCAAAGGTATTGATGGTCAGGGTGGCGACGCTGTTGAAGGCCAAGTTGGTGAGGATGTTGAAGGTCGTAATGATGGTGACCAGTAGTTTTCTCTTTTGATTTTTTGTGTATTTTTTGCGGCGTCTTCATGAGCCTATTATAAACAGTTTTGAGTATATGAAATATCAAAGTTGTTCCTTGTATCTTCTTCTCTTCTTGTGGTTTATTTTCTGTACTTGTGTATATTTTTGTTTCTTTGTTGGGATATGGCCGAGGGCCGATAGGTGTTTGTTCGAGCGAGTTCGAACATAATCTTTTGTTAAATTGTGGCCGAGGGTTGGTAGGTATTTGTTCGAGTTTAGTCAAACATAACCTTTCGTTACATCACGGCCGAAGGCCAGTAGGTGTTTGTTCGAGCTTGGTCGAACATAACCTTTCGTTAAATCGCGGGCCGGTAGGTGTTTGTTTAAGCTTAACGAACATAACCTTTTATTAAATCGCAGCCGAGGGCTGGTAGGTGTTTGTTCGAGCTTAGTCGAACATAACCTTTCATTAAATTGCGACCGAGGGCTGGTAGGTGTTTGTTCGAGCTTAGTCGAACATAACCTTTCATTAAATTGCGGCTGAGGACCGGTAGGTGTTTGTTCGAGCGGGGTCGAACATAACCTTTCATTAAATCGTGGCCAATGGCCGGTAGGTCGAACATAACCTTAACACGAAAAAGGTGTGCTGATAAGCATAAGTTTCTTATTGCTTTGACATTATTTCTTTGGTTACATAATTGGAGAAATTTTCAGATTTTTGGGTGTTGGCTGGCATTCCAGTCCTAGTCCCAGTCTATTTAGTCCCTTCATTGGTTGACCTGGAGAGTATTGAGAGGTCAAGCAATGAAATAGTAACCACGACTCTACTTTTGAATACTTCAACTTGAAGCGTTCCTGTCACCGCCTCGTTAAAAACCTCCTCGAGAAAACCCAAATGGGACAAAACTCAAGTGAGGGAAAACAGAGTACGACTTGGGGGACGCTCTTTCTCTCAAAAGTTGAAGTATTTGAGGTGGCTGATATTCTAGTTGTTTGGTAGTAGTTTTCCTTCTATTGTCTCTAGTCGGAATGAACCCTTGTTCGCTTTGGCTGTGATTACGGACCATCCCAGTTTGTTCCCAACTTGTCTTCTCGGGGATCTTTGCTCGCTTGAGTTTTGGTTCTCAGTACGTAATCCCCGACTTTAAGCGGTTGGACCTTCGCTTTCTTGTTGTAATAACGTTCTGCTTATTGTTTTTGGGCGACCATTCTTATGTAGGCCATGTCTCTTCGTTCGTCAATTTCATCGAGTTCCTGCATTCAGCTCTCGTCGTTGCTCGTGCCACTTTCATAGAAGTACCTTAGGATGGGTTCTCCGACCTCGAACGTTATTACTGCCTCAGTCCCATAGACCAAAGAGTAGGGCGTCTCTCATGTGCTCATTTTCGGAGTTGTTTGATAGGACCATAATACTTCTGGTAGCATTTTCGGCCACAATCCCTTGGCGTCTTCGAGCTTTTTCTTCATGATGTTTAGTATAGGCTTATTGGAGGACTCTGCTTACCCGATACCCGCTGGATGGTATGGGGTTGAGAGTATCCTCTTGATATGCCATTTCTCGAAGAACTCGGCGGTTTTCTTCCCTGTGAACTATGGTCTGTTGTCACAGCTGATTTTCTTGGGTAGGCCGAATCGACATATGATGTTTCTCTATATAAAGGTGATTACCTCCTATTCCCGTATTTAGGTGAATGCTCTTGCTTCTACCCATTTAGAGAAATATTCAGTTAAAACCAAAAGGAATCGTACATTACCTAGCCCTGTTGGGAGGGGGCCCACAATGTCTATTCCCCATTTGAGGAATAGCCAAGGGGAGGTGACCGAGTGGAAGTGTTCTCCTACTTGGTGAATCATTCGGACGTACTTTTGGCACTGTTCGCATTTCCTCACGAAGTTTGCAGCATCATTTTTCATGGTGGGCTAGTAGTAACCCACCCGCATGAGGCATCTGACCAGTGCTCGATTGCCAGAATGAACTCTGCAATGGCCTTCGTGGACTTCTTCGAGGACGCGCTAGTTTTGGTTCGGGCCTAAGCACTTTGCTAGAGAGCCGTCGTAAGTCCTCTTGTATAGGTCGCTATGAAGGAGACTGTACCTGGCCGCTGCATTATTAGTTTCTCAGCCTCTTTTTTGTCGCCTGAGAGTGTGTCGTCCTGCAACTATGTGATAATGCGATTTTGCCAGTCCCAAGTTATGTTTATGGTTCTTACCTCGATTTGGTCTAGTGATGAGTTGAGGAGGTGGGCTACGCTTTTATCTCCGATTGTGATACTTTTGGTAGCTGCGGCTAGTTTAGCGAGGCCATTTGCTTTGGCATTCTCCGCTCGTGGGATTTGATCGAGCTGGCATTCGTCGAACTGAGGCAATGACTTGTTGATTTTGGTCTGGTATTTTTGCAATCTTTGTTCCTTGATTTGGAAAGCCCCTGTGACTTGGTTGACTACGAACTGGGAATCACAGCGGAGTTTCAGCTATTTTGCCTCGTATTTGAGTGCTAGTCTTAACCCTACAATTACGGCCTCATACTCGGCCTCATTGTTAGTCATATCCGGGCACTTTATGGACTGACGAATTACTTTGCCTGTTGGGACCTCAAGTACGAGTCCTAGTTCGGACTCTGATGTGTTGGATGCACCATCGGTGTATAGGACCTAGAGTTCTTTTTTTTGGAGGGAAGCTTTGACGGCTTCCCTTTCAACTTCAGGCATTATTTTTGCACTGAAGTTGGCGAGCACTTGTGACTTTATTTCTGTTTGCGACTGGTATGTGACATCATGCTCACTTAGATTGATGGCCCATTTGGCCAGCCTCCCTGATAGCTCGGTTTTATGCAAAATGCTCCTAAGGGGAAAAGTATGACGACCGTGATGGGGTGGTATTAGAAATAGGGTCTAGGATTTTGTGAAGCTACGACCAAGGCTAGAGCTAATTTTTAAGGTGTAGGTACCTCATCTCGGAGTCGACGAGTGTTTTGCTAATATAATAGATAGGAGATTGCGTACCTTTGTTTTTGCGGATCAAGACTGCATCGGATACGGCTAGATAGACGAGAAGTTGCTCCCCAGGTTTGGGTTTGAAAGCAGGGGCAGTGATGATAGGTATGCCTTTAGTTCTCGTAGAGCCTGGACGTACCCGGAAGTCCATTCGAAGCCGTTGTCCTATTGAGTACGCTAAAAAATTTGTGATATCTATCCGACGACCGGGAAATGAACCTTGATAGGGCGGCAATGCGACCAGTCAACCTTTGGACTTATTTTTTGGTGGTTAAGAGTTCTGGTATCCCCTCGATAGCTTTTGATTTGGTCTGGGTTGACCTCGATCCCTCGTTGCGACACCAGGAAACCCAAGAACCTTCTCGAACCTATGCCAAACACGCATTTCTTCGGGTTCAACTTCATCCCGTATCGTCTAAGTATGTAGAAAGTTTTTTCAAATGATCGATGTGATCCTCTGCCCTTTTGGATTTGACCAACATATCATCTATATATACTTTCATGGTCTTACCGAGCTGGTCTTTGAACATCTTGGTTACCTACCTTTGGTAAGTAGCCCCCGCATTTTTTAGTCCAAACGGCATGACCCTATAACGATACGTTCCTTGGTGGGTGATGAATGTGGTCTTCTCCTGGTCTTTTTCCTCCATAAGAATTTGATTATATCTTGAGTAAGCATCCAAGAAACTCAATAGTTCGTTCCTGGCTGTTGCATCGATGAGCTGGTTGATGTGGGGTAACAAGAACGAGTCCTTGGACATGCTTCGTTCAATTCTGTGAAATCCACGAACATCTGCTAATTTCCATTTTTCTTTTTGACCATCACTACGTTGGCAATCCACTTGGGGTACTTCGACTCCCTGATGGAGCCATTTTCTAACAGTTTTTTCACATCCCCGCGGACTGCATCGTTGATGGTGTTTACGTTTGACTTACCTTACTAGGGGGTGGAATGGGTCGACGTTTAACTTGTGTGTGGCGATTTCCTTTGGGATGCCCAACATATCTGCATGGTTGAAAGCAAACAACTTTGCATTACTTATTAAGAATTGACTGAATTTACCTGGTTCATGGAGTTTGCAGCCGATATAGGCCCTCTTGTTGTGATCGTTGAGGTCCAACTGAATGGGTTCGAGGTCTTCTATGGTCGAACCTGCAGCCTCGACCGTGTCGGGATCCATAGTAACATCCCTGGTTTCTTCAATTGTCTTTTTTTGTTGGATGGTCGTGCTGTCCAAGGCAATAGGGTAGCATTCCAGGGACGTGCGTTGTTCTCCGCGTATGCTGAATATCCCCCATGGTGTGTCGGGAATTTAATTACTTGGTATAGGTTGGATGGGATGGCTCTCATGGGTTGTATCCATTGTCGTCCCACTATGGCGTCTTACGCAGTGGCGTGGTTTTTGATATGGAATGTCGTCTCCAGAATCACGCCGCCGGCCAAGACAGGTAATGTAATTTTCCCTGATGTTCGTTCAACTGCATTGTTAAAACTGGTTAGCGTGATGTAGCACGATACTATCTTATCCTCGAGCCTCATTTGGGTAAGGACTCGGGGATGGATAATGCATTCACTGCTTCCATTGTCCACCATGATGCGTTTGACATCGGTATCTAAAATGCATAAAGTAATAACGAGGGCATCATTATGAGGGAAAGTCAAACCGTCAGCATCCAGCTTGTCGAAGATGATACTTCTTTCGAGTCAGTCGTACTGTTCGCAGGTGATAGACCGCTTGAGTTTGTGAGTGGTGGTGAACTTCACGCCGTTGATAGGAGCGTCTTCGCTGCCACTGATGATCATGTTGATGGTATGAGCTGGCGATGGCGGTTTTGGCGGGCCTTGATGTTCACATCCTCTGGCGAATTAGGTGCTCCCCTTATCTCTTAACAGCTCTTTGAGATGCCCTTGCCATAACATGTTTACGACTTCCTGTCTGAGGGCGACGCAATCTTCTATTTTATGCCCGTGTTCCTAGTGGAACTCACAGAGGGCGTCGGACTTCCTGGTGTTCGGATCTGATCTCATTTTTGGCAGCCACTTCACTTTCTTTCTGAGTTTCTCAAGAGCATAGACTATTTCTGTAGGTGACAAAAAAAATTGTGAGCAGATAATAAATGAGGCATACCTCTTTCGTTTCGATGAATCCCTGTCCTTGGTCTGGATGGGCCTTCTTCATAGCGGAGGGAGGGTGCGGCGGCCACCCTGACATATGGTTGTTGCCGTTTCCTGTTAGGTCGCGGAATCGGATGATCTCTTCTGGTATTGTCTCTTCGTTCTTTTTTCGATTCGGCTTGTACTGAGGTTAGCCGGTGAGTTGGTCCATTGAGATCGTCCTCATCTGCTCGGACCTCGGCACAATAAGCATTGTGGATTTTGTCCCAAGTGGTTGGAGGATACTTCATCAATCGGCTCAATAGTTTTCTAGTTGCTCTTGAACCCTCTCTACTCAGCCTGTTTTGAAAAGCTGCGACCGCATCCCTTCGGATATGTTTGGAAGAGTCATCCTTACTCTGTTGAACCGGGCGAGGAAGTCCCTTAGTCCCTCTTAAGGGACTGCTTAATATAAAATATGTCGTTTACTCTTGCCTCAGCTTTCTTGGCTCCGGCATGGGCGGTTACGAACTTATCGGCCATTTCTTCGAAAGTTTCTATGGAGCGTGCTGCTAGCTGTGAATACCATGTTAATTCCCCTCCCTTGAGGGTCTCGCCAAACTTCTTCAGCAAATTGGAGGACACTTGTTCCTTAACAAGGTCGTTGCCTTTCACGGTGGTGACATAGTGAGTCATATGATCTTCATGATCGGTCGTTCCGTCGTATATCCTGAGGTAGGGCGGCATTTTGAAGGTCTTTGGTATGACATGCAGGGCTGCATCATAGTTGCAAGGCTGCTCTACGAACCTGCCAGCGTCCCTTTTCGGCAGCAGCTTAGGAGCACCAGGCATCTTGTCAACTCGTTCTTGGTGTTCTTTCATCTGGTCTCGGAGTGCCTTGTTTTCATTCTCCATTTTTGCATCATCTTTAGAATGGCGGTGAAGGCGTTGTCACCTGCACTATCATTAACGTTGTGAGTTATACCTGTCGTTGGAGGGAGGGATCGGTTGCACTACTGGTCTATTTGTTGTATCGTGCAAGCCCTTGCGGTTTTTGCAGCCATGCCTGGCGCAGGTTCGTTAAGGACTCTTGCTAGTGTGTCGGTCAGCCATGCCTCGAAGAGTTTTTCACAGCTGAGGGTGTCCCTTCCTCTATAGACGTGGAGGCCCCTTTTTCGCTGGGTTTTGTTATGCTGCAGTGTGGGTATGGCGACCTCTCTCGCCTAGGGGACGTTTTGGGCGTCGTGTCCTCACCTACTGTTTCACAACTTTTGTTGACGACATTCGTGAGGTTGGTTGGGAAGTCACTTGTTATTTTTGTCCTTTCTCCTTGGTTACCTGCCATGTAGGGTTTTGTATAAACAAAGAAAGGAGATCTTGGGGTTTTTTGACGTTAGTGACTTGCGTTAATTGTAGATCTAGTGGAAACCTAAAATTTAACTAAGAAATTCCCACAGACGGTGCCAAATTGTTCGGCCAAAAAATATAGATTTTGGTTCAAATAATTAAATTTAAATAAATAAGAGTTAATCTTAGCTAACAATAATATCCCTAGATGGAGTCTTAAAGAAGCAACAGATACTATATAGATACCGTCAGACAGTACAATGGCTTACGATAAATATTCATGAAATCAGAGGTAATAATATCGATGAATAGAAATAAATGGCATTTAAGTAAATAGAATGAATGAGTTACCCAAGAAAGGATGGAATAAGTGGATGTTCTTTCTAACAATGATGAATGATAGACAATCCCTTGAATATTTGAGTTATTCTTCGATCTAATGGAAAAGTATAGACAAGAATCCCAGCGAAAAGGTGATGTTTGTATCTTAGCAAATGAGATCCGATTCTCTTTCTCAAGTCAAAGTGTGTTTTTATAAATGAATATCACATGTCCCCAGTCATAGTATTTTTTCTATTTATAGGGAACATACTCCTAAAAAATCCTAATAGTACAAGTGCAGAGAATAACCACTAGAATATTCTCTGTAATATCCTATCTTGAGACTAGCCGTTATAACTCCGTCAAAAATACTAGACCTCGGCCTCGACCCTTGTTGACTCCTCGATTTCATCCCATTTCGACGAATGATAACTTGGGAACTCTTCCCCTAGTACTATCTTGGCTTAAATATTTTAAAGATAGATTTTGACCCATACAGAAATATCATTATATCATTACACCACTACTTTTTCATGAAAAACTTAATGTATAGATACGTAACTTAATAAAATTCAAATTTGATACTTATATCTCTCGAACTATAAAGTGGTCTGACTATACTATTTGCATTGGTACCAGAACACTAAAAAAAACTGAACACCTAGTTATGTATGATACATCTAGTTGATGTTTTTGCTTTGTTCTTTCATATATGTAATTATTCTCATTTTTTTTTTAATATTACATATATATGTCTTAATATATTATATTTTTTAATTTTCTGTATAAATGTTTTATCTCCTCTGTATCAACTAAAAATTCACAGAGATATATTTGACCGCACGAAGTGCAGATAACTTAACTAGGTTTCTCTATATTAATGGCTCAAGTAATTTTCTTTTTTTTTTTCTTTATATTTTTTCTCAAGTGTGTTATACTCTACAACTAGGGATGACAATTGGGGCAGATGGCGCGGGGCAGGGTAAGATTTTAATGGGGTGGGGCAGCGCAAGGCAAGGCAAAATATTATTTCTGAAAAAAAATTTAATAGTAAAGGGTAGGGTAGGGCACATATGGGTTAATATTTGGGTCGGGTAAAAAATAAGTTGACCCGCGTACTTTTGTTATTTTTTCCCAATTCGCACTTTGTATCCGACTCAAACCCTCATTTACCTAAACGCTTTTCCTCCCAAAAACCTTCAAACCCTTCTTCGATTCTTCATCCTCATGGCTCTGGCAAAGTTTTCTCCAGCAAATTACCATGCAATGCTCTGATTTTCTGTTTCTCTCAATTTTTCTTTCTCCATAAAAAGCGTTACTATTATGTGACTGGGCTAATGTATTGTTCTTATTTATACTTTTCAATATTGACCACAATGCAGCAGAAACTTATCCTTCAATTAGTTTTGTATTTATTTACTTTAGCATCGATTGAATATTGCTTCAATTTCTCATAACCACCCTACAAGCTGATAGAAAAACAGCTATTAGTTGACTCACCGTGTTGAATGCGAATAAAGTACTAATTTTGCTTCTAGAATAGAAAATTTATAACAGATTAATCCTAAATGAGTTAACTGATTAACATCTACTAGTAAATTCAACTTGAACGGAAACTGAAACTTATACTGTAATATTCATGGTAAAGTTTACAAGAGAACTACACTTGTTTGACAATTGAAAGCCTCAACTTTCTAAATTGCATGAGTCGCACAAGAAGAGAAAAATGTGAATAATTATACTATATAGTTACTGCAAGAAAGGTGACACAACATGAAAGTGTACAGGATATAATCTGAAAGTATAAGTTTGTTAAGTTAGATGTATACAAATCACGAAGACATGTATTATGTTTTACTGCTGACAACCAAATGTGGATATTTTCTTTCTTGGTAATTGACCAGTACTTGTTTTTTTTTTCCTTTGTTTCTGTTTCGATGTAGTCTTGTTATTATAGTCTTGCATTTATACTAGACAATATTGCTTGATTTGTTTGTCGTTTATACTAGATAACTTTTTTCAGCTTTTAGTGATATTTTTTCTTTGTTTTACTAGATAATCATGGCATCTCAAAATGAAGAGAATCTACTAGCTTCATCTTCTAATGCTATTTCCTTAGAAGATGAGAGTCAAAGGCCTTTACAACCTGATGAAGTTTTTAAAATGGGAAAAAGAAGATATTCCCGAGCATAAAAGCATTTCAAGCTGGTGCATTTTAATGGTTTCCATATGGTGTTTGTAAGTATTGCAATAATAGATATAAAAATGCTAGGAATTGTGGGACAAAATCTATGTTAGATCACATATCTAAGTGTCCTAATAGGCCAAGAGATGTACAAAATAAGGGTGATACCGGGGGTGGTTATTTTGATCAAGATGTTTCATGTAAACATCTTGCACATGCCATTATTTTACATGAGTATCCACTCTCAATAATTGATCATGTGAGATTTAGGAACTTTGTTGCGAGTCTCCAACCTATGTTTAAGATGGTTTCCAGAAATACAGTCAAGAATGACATAATGAATTTTTTTGACAATTTGAAATCGCAAACTTCTAAGTTGTTGAATAAAGTCACGAGTAGAATTACAATAACAACCGATATGTGGACTTCCAATAGTAACAAAAAAGGGTTCATGGCTATTACTGGTCTTTTCATTGATGATTCATGGAGGCTTCAAAATTATATTATGAGATTTGCTTATGTCCATACTCAACATGATAAAGATGCTTTGTGTAGTGATTTGGTTAATTGTTTGTTTGATTGGAATCTTGAACGAAATATATCACAGTTCATATTTCTAGCACTAACAATGCTATAATTAAAATTAACTTTATTGAATGAGAAACTTAATAAAAAGAATTTATTGTTGGTATATGGAGTGCTATTAGTACTCCATATAAAAATAAAAATAGATAACCATAACCACATAACTTTTACATCATGTGCATAATAGAATAATTTAAGAATTTGTACAACTCTAGCCTATTCAGTACAACCATAACCAACTACAGGCTTTTATCTTTTTAATTTGTAAATTTAGGGAAACTTTTTACGATGGTTTATCAGTAAATGAATAGAGAAGCATGCTCAATGATCATAAAATATCGTAAGAATTTTTATTTTGCTAAACCATTACACAATTAGCATAAAATCAGAAGAACAAATACAGATCAGGTCATAGACACTGAAAAATATGTCATTAAGGTTATTTCATATGAAAACTAATGACTGTAAGTGTAGGTTATAGTTTTTACTATATTTTATACCTAATACAGAAGTTGTCAACACCTAATCTCCTTAAATTTCTTTCACAAGAAAATTAATGAAGGTAAGAAAAATATGGAGGAAAAAAGTAACTGCTATCAGCAAAATAAATCATATAAATTAAATTGTACGACCACAAAACAAAGTTGAGTTTATGATTTAGGCTACTGAGTGTACTTATGCACTTTACCCTTGTTTTTGTACTACCCGCTTCACTCCAATTAAACCTGTTTATTTCAACAACATGCATCAAATCAGTATTTACTTAACTATAGTTGCAAAGACTAAAGTATTGAAGAAAAATATATCACTGATCCTCTAAAACAAATCCACAAATTCATCAGACAAAGAAACATAAAATGTATCAACGGAGATGAGATAAATACTGAAAAATCTCACAATTCATCAGTCAAACAAACATTAATGTATCAACAAAGATGAGATAAATACTGAAAAATATTTGAAGAAATCAATGAAATTTGATCTGGCTATCACACATTACCAATAGGGAAAAAGTTTGAAGAAGTCAATGGAATTTGGCATGTCTATTGGATATTAACTATAGGTATTTGGTAGATGATGGCGCAAACAACAACAGAATCAAACACAATGAAAGATTGGAAATGGAAGAGAGAAGGGAATTAATATCGTCAATAGTGGCTTTTCCTATTTCTTTCATTATTACGGAACGTGACACTACTTGGTAAAGGAAGCTGCCGGTTTATGGTTAAAAAATGGGACTCTTCAAGGTTTTTAGGCAGAGATCATAAACAAGAAAATAGGGGATGATTACCCAATAAAAAGGGAAAAAAATACAAATCTTATAGTGCCATGTAACTTTTTGTATCTGTCCTTATATATTTACATATAGACTAGTGACAGAACTCGTACTGTGCATGGGCCCAATCCAAAATGTATAGCAAAAGGAGTTAAAATAGAATTAAAAAAAAAGTATGGCAAAAAGGACTTAAATCTCAATGCCAGACCAAGCATCAGGAAGCCTTTCAAATATTGCAATGTTTGGTCCAGCAATCCATATTTTATGGAGAAAGTCAAGAAAATATGATAAGTACCAGAGGGGTGATGCAGAATATTGCAGGGTGTGAGGAAGCTTAATGTTGAAAAAAATCTTAAAAGAGCTAAACAAGTAGCATTTTAGGAATATAATAACTGAAGCAGATGAAGACAGAGATAAGTTGCACCAAATACAAACATACTGGCAATAGAAACCTGAGGATTGTGAGTTGCGGAAGGAGGAAATGGAACAGTACAAGAAATTCAAAAGCTTATCCGACCTGGCTGAGATGTTTTTACAGAAAAGAAATAAAGCTACATGAATCAAATTAGGTGATGATAATAACATGTACTTTTACTCTATCATCAAACACCGAAAGCTCCCACAAGATGTCACTCAAATACAAGATAGATATGAGGCAGTGCAGCATGATCCAGAGGAGATAGCTATGGTCTTTGTGGACTACTATCAAGAATTGCTTGGAAGAAAAGAAAAGGGAAGGATAAAAGCTTTTGTAAGTTTCATGAAAATGGTCACACACTAACAATGAAAGAACAAATCCATTTGGTAAAGCAATAAGAAGGAGGTCAAGGAGGTCACGTTTAGTATTGAAAGCACTAAAAGTCGTGGGCCTGATGGATATGGTAGTGACTTTTTCAAGAAAGCATGATCAATTGTGGGAGAGGATATGACTGAAGCAGTTTTAGAATTTTTGAGTAATGGTAAACTTCTGCAGCAGCTCAATGAAACTATAATCTCCTTGATTCTCAAAATTGATGTGCCACAAATGGTACCTATTTTTTGTTCTAATGTGATATGCAAATGCATATCTAAAGTAATTTGTAAAATATTAAGGAGGGTATTATCTTCATTGGTTGCAGATAATCAAGTAGCCTTTGTTGAAGGGAGATCACTAACCTATAATATTCTAATATGTCATGACTTAATGAAACATTATGATTGAAAAACTTAACCAAAGTATCTGATGAAGATTGATCTAAGAAAGCTTATGTTATGGTTAGTTGGGATTTTATAGAAAAAGCTCTGATAAGGTATGGTTTTCCAGTCTCCTTTATCCAATTGATCATGGTGTGCATCACGACAACTAAATTCTCAGTGAAAGTTAATGGAGTAGGGTATGGATATTTTGAAGGAAAGGGAGGGTTGAGACAGGGAGATCCAGTCTTACCACTGCTCTTTGTACTTGTTATGGAATATCACTAGAACTATGAAGAGGATGAGTGACTCCTAGACATCAAATACCATCCAATGTGTAAGGATCTAAAATTGACACGTCTAATAATTGCAGATAACTTAATGATATTTTGCAAAGGGGATATTCAATCAATTAGAACGATGATAAAAGCCCTAAATCACTTCAGTAGTGTGACAGCATTGGTGGCTAATGTGGATAAAACCAACATCTTCCTGGCAGGAACGAATGATGCAAAATAGGAAGAGATATTAACTTGCACCAGTTTCTCAATAGGAACTCTACCTAATAGATATCTTGGTTTGCCATTATCTTCCAAGAAATAAAGCAAAATGGACTGTCATCAGTTGGTAGAGAAGATAACTGCCAGGATTAACACTGCTCACTCAAAACAACTGTCATATGCAGGTCGATTGCATATTATCAATACGGTGTATTTTCAAAGTGTGTGAAAGAAGGTGGACAAGAAATGTGGGGACTATCTATGGGGTAGGTCTGATGGACACATGAGAGTGCCACTGGTTGCATGGGACAAAGTATGTGTTCCAAAATGATTTTGGAGGGCTAAACATAAAGAGTTGTAGGAAATGGAATATGGCATCAGCGAGGAAGCTGCTATGGCAACTAAAAATGAAGCAGGATATACTACGAGTGAGATGTGTGCATGGATTATATATGAATAATGATGTGAATATATGGGATCACCAACCACCTCTTGACTGCAGCTGGTACTGGAAGAAACTCAATTCACTCAAGTTGGAAATAAAGCATTGTTAACTTGATGTCAGATATCTACTAACAGCAACTGGAGTTTACTCTGTAGCTGCGAGTTATAATGTTTTGCTGGGAGACATGGTGAAAGGGACAGAAGCTGAAATAATATGGACAAGGCTTATGCAACCAAAGCATAGAATCATAGTTTGGTTAGCAAACATGTTGACCTAAGTAAGTTTGTTTTGATGATTGACAAAGAAACACACGAATGAACTAGGTCTATATATTGTGTACACAAACACAAGTAGATTCAAGCACAAGGCATGCACATGAAGGAGATAAGCTTAAGTGGTTATATCTGATATCTCCTGAACGAAAAGGTTATATAATTGATAAGGAGAAGGACTCCTTACGTCCTAGATAAGGGAGGAGCTAGAAGTTGAAAATAACTAGAACTCTTCCACCAAGGAAGAGTATATCATTAGAACTCTAGTTATTTTTTATTCTACTAACTCTATATATATCAGTTTGTTCCCTTTTACAGGTGATGTACAAACGCTAAAGTTAAACTACCAAAATAGCAAGGTATTTTGCAAGCAATTCCTGTGTGATTCAAGTGTGCGAACTTGAAGCTACATGAACCAGATAGAAGAACCAGTTCCAAGTGTCTGTCTTTTGTTCTAGTTTCATTGTAGTGGGACTTTTGAGTTATACCTTTATCTTTCTCTAGAAACATATTGTACTAGGTACTCTAAGTGCACTGTTCAAGTTATAGTAAACTTGAAATTGTCGCAACAGCTTGAGGCTGGTTGCCACAAAGGGTTAGAAGTGATCCTTAGGTTTACAAGAGTTTTGTAAATGCTGTTTTTGGCTCAGTGATTTGGTGAAGTATTGAAAAAAATCCTACTGGGTAGTAAGTCATGATTTTTTCACCTTTTGATCCAGGTGTTTTCCACGTAAAAATACTTGTGTTCTTTACTTTCTGTATTTATTATTCCGTAATTGTAGAATAAGGAACACATAGAAGAACCAGGTCTTTCTATAATCTGTGCACGCAAAAAAAAGACACCACACAAATCATCCCCGCACTTGTGTGGTATTGAAGTATGAAACATCAAAACCAGGAGAGGCTACTGACCAAGAAAAGACTCAAGCTACAAGTGCTAGTAACTGAAGATGCATGTTGTTTATGTGAGGAGGGGCTGACTGAAACTCAGAATCATTGAATGTTCATGGGTTACTAAAATAAGGAGAAAGTTGTCACATAGTTAGGAATTCAGCTACAGAGGCATGGGGCAAGACAAACAATAAGATGTATCAAAAGAAGGCATTGGAGACAAATGAAGAAGGAGTTCATCATGGCATTCGGGGGAGCTATGATATACTACACCTGGCAGGCTAGGAATTGGAAGCAGTCTAGGAACATTAATATAAATACAAGTGTAGATAATAAATTGCGCGTCAGGAAAATAATCGAGATAAAAAATATTACAAGAACCATAGTATTTGATTTCAAATAATATGAGTGTACAATCTCTATGAATCCTCTGATTCTTCTTTCCTGTAGTAAATAGATTCAAGGGCATTTGAGCTTGATCTTGAATCTATATTTGTTGCCACGAATGATGATCTTGAATTCAACTAGTATGAACTTTGATTTGAACCCATACTCCTTGAATCTTGATTTGTTCTTCATCCTTGAGCTTGAACTTGAACTTGATTTCTTGAAGCTTGAAACTTGTAGAGAAATTTGTAGCGTTTGATCCAGGAGCTCTCCCTTGCTTCTTGTTATAACTTCTGGTGTCTTTTTCTGGGTTATGAAGACCCCTATTTATAGTTGTGGTAGGGAAGAGTTATGATAAGAACAAATTCTTACCAACCAATCAAATTGAAGTATGACAAGGCGGCATTTGATTGGCCAAAACATATCACTTGCACATGTGGCACGGTTTCATTGACCTTTTAATTTGATTTGACATGCTTGTCATTTTGACGCGTGGCATGATACTATTGGCTCTTTTTTTTGATTTGGCGTGCTATGTCATTTGACACGTGGCACCGAATTGGGCCTCTAGGACATGCCATGTCATCCTATTGGCTCTTTTTGTCTTCTTTTATTTTTTTCTCTTTTTTTGCAGGTCAAGCGAGAATGATATGTTCTTGTTTAATAAGTTGATCCATGCATGAAGAAGATAATCTTAAAGTGTGAAGAGATGGGTACTCATCCCAGCCCGAATATCAGAGAGATTATTCTTAGGGTGTGAAGGGATGGATACTCATCCCCGCCCAAATATCAGAGAGATTACTCTCAAGGTGGCCCAAATATCAGAGAGATTACTCTCAAGGTAGCCCAAATATCGCAGAGATTACTCTCAAGGTGCAAAGGGACGAATACTCATCACGGCCCGATTATCGGAGAGATTACTCCCAAGGAACCCCGGATATTGAAGAGATTGCTGTCAAGGTCTGAAGGGATGGATCCTCATCCCCGCCCGAATATCAGAGAGAATACTCTCAAGGTGACCCGAATATCGAAGATATTACTCTCAGGGTGAGAAGGGATGGATACTCATCCCCGCCTAAAAATGGGAGGCCATTTCATCCATTAAGACCATTGTACCACCCCCAATATTCTTGATTTAGACGTTGATGGCATTTTTCTTCTTTGCAGTCCAAAGAGATGGTAAATTTTAGAGACTATACCTCACATTCCTCCAAACCAAGATATCTGATAGTCGAGACTGAATATGGCATAGAGCAAACCAAACTTTTGATTCACATCCCACAAGCTGGCCGATATGCAGCCTCATGGCCTTCTTGGAGAAACTCGCTTCATGTAGAAAATTGGACTTTGGAGCATAAGTCTACATCTAATCGATTATCCAAGACGTGGTCTCTCCAAGCGCCAATTCATCTCCATGTATACATTGCTAGAACCATTTCGAATTTAGGGTGTCGCATAATTCAAAGAGAAATACGTTGGGGACACACGATAACAATCGAGGGCGAGTATCATCATATTTCAGGATATTGGGAATGGGCTGAAGATGTACTTGGTGGAAGCTAAAAAACTCTGATTACAACCAAGATTTATGATATTGTCTGTGCCTCGCTTTTCACTTATTATCGAACTCGAACATTTTGCAATCATTTTGTGAGACTTGGTGTCCCAAGTGAACACACTTCATACATCAGTTGGGGAGATATATATCTCTCTTTGGGACTTACATATTCTTGGAGGTTTTCCTATTACAGGTTTTCCTTACGAAGAAGTGGTACCTGAAACAAGGGAACTCAAATGTTTAGACGAAAAACAGACGAGATTTATTCCTCGATCTTGCGAGTACTTATTTGCTGCCTTCCATCATCTTAAGGAAGGTATGGGTGTTAAACAAAAGGTCTCCTTGAGTAAGTGGACAAATTTTTGGTTTAAGAAAGCTTTAATATATAAACCTGCTCCATTCCGAAAGGAAAAGAAATCCACACGCCTAAAGTCGACATATAATCCTATTGGAGTTATTCCCGAGACAACTAGGTGATCGAGTGATCAAGAAGCTATATTTTTCAAGCTTAGGGTGAGGTATGACAAGAAAGATGAAACATATCTAGCAGCCTTCTTGTCATGTTGGCTATGTGCTTCTGTATTTCCCCATAAGGCAGAGAACTTCATTCGTCCAAAGACTTTTAAGATGCAAGCATGATGGCAAGCGGGCGAAAGATTAGCCTTGCGGTCCCAATTTTGACGAATATCTATCATGATTTGAATAAGATTTCGTTTTCTTTCCAAATTGACCAGGTCAAAGTTTGTTTTCCCATCCATTATGTTTACGGTTGGCTTGCATATTACCTCAAAACCCATTACCCACTTGCTAAGGGTCCATCTGTCCCTTTGATGGTAGCATACTCAGGAGAGGGCCCCGCGAGGTAGTTTGACAAAAAAGATGCGGAGAAAACGCATCCATGACGGAGAGTATATAGTTTGGACACCAACAATGTTAACTAATCTCGTCCTTATTATTATGTGTATAACGAGGCCCCTCAAGAGTTGGAGTCAAATTACTTCATGATCTTATGTTTTAATTACCTACCTTTGAGGTATGATAACTCGTTCATTATCGAGCCATATAGTCCACATCAGTTTGGTCGTCAATTTGGATTTTACCAGAACGTCCCCGGTTTTTGGGAGAATGATATTAGTAGCGCCTCTCTAGATGAAGAACTCAAATTTTGGAGGATCTACACACCGTATCGGTCTCTGTACGTGCGGCTTTTCCCCCAACAGGAGATCCTATGGAAAAGCTTTTCTCCACCAATTATATGTCTTGGTGGGAGAAGGCACATGAGAAATTTCTTGAGGATAATTTACAAGCTCTGGTAGACAATGTTGGGCCAAACTTTACTACTCATTTATAAGGTAAAGATCAAGGTGTTGGAAAGGCGCTCTCAAAATTCAAAGAACCACCTACTCCAATCCCAAAAGTAGTTACACAACATAAGAAAATGAAGCTTAGATCCTCAGAGGCAGCTTTGAAAGAGGTGGTGTGCACTTCAACAGATATAGAGAAACACCCTCAAGTTCTTCCATTTAGCACACGAGTTCCTCAAGATATAAGCCAGATTACTAACAAAGATCAAAATTGGAAAAGGAAAAGACCTAACCCAGTAGAGATTGTAAAGGTTTCAAGTGTTGATAGTCCCTCAAGAACGGATACAGTTTCTAACAAAGAGGTAGAATACAATAACCTCGCCTTTTTTTTTGAATGAATAGCTTCACTAAAATTACTTACTTTCATTGCCTTTTCCTTATGCAGCTAAAGGCCATTGGCATCTGATGGAATCCCCACATGACAAGCTGCAAGTTAGTGATGAATCTATTGCAGGGCCTTTTTAGACGTCATCTTAAAAGGCATCATCTCTTATTCATGACAAAGCTCTAAAAAGACAAACTCCAAATGAGATAACTCGTGTTCTACCAATGACAAATGCAGCAGTATCTATTTTTGAAGGAAAGAGCATTGTCTTTAATTGCAAAAAGGAATTAATCTTAGGACTTTGGGAGAATATTAGCAATAGACTCTCCAAAACACATGCAGAATTGCTCTCATCTTATAGGGAGCAAATCACTGAGATTTTCGAGGATATGAAAATGCGAAAGTTTTGGATCTTGCTCTATTAGAGGGTTTACTGGATTCTCTTTTCGAGCTTGACGCTTCATATGACCAAGAATGATCAAAATTGGCTGATAAGATGAGTGAAGATGAGAAGCTAGAGCTGATTTCCAAAGCTAAGGAGCGTCTCGAATCGTTCAAACTTGAAGCAAGCGAGAAAGTCAAGAAAGCTTCCTCTAGTGAAAAGAAACTGAAAAGAGTTGTGAAGAGGTTGCAGACATTACAAAAAGAGAGGGAGAATCTCGAAGGTGTTATAGAAGCGACTCAAAAGGAGGTTGAAGAGATTCAAGCAAAAGTTTCAGCTGCCGAGACTGAGGTCTCTTCATATGAAAACGTAAATTTGCTGACTGTTGATGATTGGCCAATCTGGAGGAGAAGAAGAAGAACCTGGAGACTAGCTGTCAAGAATTGATCAACTACAAGTTCTGTTTAGATTAGACTATTAACATTATCTCCCCTTTTATCTTTATGTTAGATTGACCTAGTGGACATTTATTTCATCATAAATAAGATTACTTCTCCTTTGTTTTACATTTTGCGACTTTTATCTTTGTCGCATTTATCATTATCAGCTTTACGCGCTTGTAACAAAAGATTCATATCTTGTTGTGGGAGAGTCCAAATAACGAATCATTTGGTTTTTTCCGAAAATTAGACTTCAAATATCTAAAATATATCCAAAACTTAGAATCGAACACCTTTAGAATCATCCCGGATAATATTTTGAAATCAACTTTAGATCCACCACGTTGAAATTTTCAACTTTGCGCAGTCTCACCAAAAAAATCATATCTTGGTGTAGAAAAGTCAAAATCACGAACCGTTTGACCTTTTGGAAACTAAACGTCCAAATCTATAACATAACGAAAATACAAAATTTAATTCCTTAATGATAGTTTCATATAATAGTTCGAAATCAATATTAAATTATGACACGGCGACGATTTTTAGATTTGCACCTTCATCAAAACTTTTGTATCTTGATGTAGGAATGTTGAAATCACGAATCGTTTGATTTATTGGAAAAAATATTCCAAATTTATAACATATACAAAATGCAAAATTTAATGCCTTATGGATAGTTTTAGATAATATTTTGAATTCAATATTAAATTCTAACACACCGACGATTTAAGATTTGTGCGACTTCACCAAAACATTTGTATCTTGATGTAGGAACGTCGAAACACGCACCGTTGATTTCTTGGAAACTAAACTTAAAAATCTAAAAATATATCCAAAATGTAAAATTTAATGCCTTAAGGATAGTTTCAGATAACAGTTTGAAGTCGACATTAGTATCTGATCTGCCGACAAATCCAAATTAGCGCGACTTCACCAAACTTTTTGTATCTTGGTATGGAAGCCTCGAGATCGCAAGACTTTTTAATTGCCAGAAATTGAAATTCAAGAGCTTCATTGTTACCAAATATCTTGGGTTCAAGTATCACTGAATTTGAAATGTTGTGCCAGGTAATCTTCCTTCTTATACTTGTGTTCCCTTCTGATGCCTCTCTTTCCTTCCTTTTTTAGGGCAGAGAGCGGATTTGGAGACCAACAAACTTGAAGGTTTGGCGAACATGTAGGCACTTCAAATCCCAGACTTCAATGCAAATACTTGGCAGCCTTTTAAAAGACTATAATCGGCCCATTGAAGATACCAATTTACAATAGGGGCTTTCCCCCTTTAAATCGAATGGGATCCAAAGTTCAATCGAAGAATGGTGTTTCAGCTTGATTTTTCTAAGTGAATGGATTGCATTCTCTCATACTTCGCTCGAACGATGATTGGGGCACCATGTATCTTTTGAACTCGACTGAACTTAGAATGAAACTTTAAGCTGCCTACATACCTCGGTGCAGAGGATCAAGTCATACCGTAGTTCAGAATGGTTGATTTTTTTTAATGTCCTAACTTTTGCCTAGGCCGCTTCTTTTGACATTTTTAACCTAGTAGACTTTTTTTTGGGTCATACATAGTTTTATACTCTTGCAGGCTAGAAGTAACATACAATTTATGCTCTTGCGTTAAGGAGCGTTGCAACTTCAAGGATAATACTTATTTAAGAATTTGTCACTGATAGGGCCGATTCCCATGCCATCTGCATCAACCAGCTTGTAAGCCCCACTTGAATAAGCTTCTTGCACGACATGTGCCCATCCCATTTTGAAGTGAACTTTCCTACAGGTTTATTGGAAATAATCATGGGTCTTCATATGGCAAGGACTTGATCTTCTACTTGAAAGGACCTTGGGCGAACTCTTTTATTGAAGGCACGAGACAACCGAGCTTGATAACATTCATGGCTCTGTTGAGCTTCCAACCTCTTCTCATCAAGAGCCTCCAACTCTACTAATCGAAGTCGAGCATTTTCTTCATCAGTGATCCCTATTGAATAGCTAATCATAATGGAGGTACTTGACGTTTGAGTGGCAAAATGACTTCGACTCCACAGATGAGTGAACAAGGGGTCGCTTGTGTTGGCGTGCAGTGAGTTGTTCTATATGACCACAGAGCTTCTTCCATACGGTCACGCAAATCTCGTTTGGATTTGGAGACAGCTTTCTTTAATAAGTTGCATAGAGTCTTGTTGAATGCCTCGGCTAGACCATTGGTAGCAGCATTGTACATAGTCACGTTGCTTGAAGCCAAAGAGATCACAAATCTTGTTCATCAACCTATATTCGGATGGCTTGCCATTATCCGTTATTATGTAATGAGGTATGCCAAAGCGATAGATTATATTTATTCAGATGAAACTTGCAACATTTTCCTTCTTTACTTCCTTAATAGCAATAGCTTCAACCCATTTTGAGAAGTAGTCAGTTGCATCCAAGATGTATAGGTGCCGCCAAAGGACTTTGGCAGTGACCCAACAATATCCAATCCCCAAGTGTCAAAAGACCAGGATGAAACAGCCGGGTGCAACACTTCGGGAGGCTGATGAATAAAGTTTGCATGGAATTGGCAAGCCTTGCATCTTCAAGCTTAGTCCAAGCAATCTTTTACCATTGTCGACCAATAATATCCATCCTTTTTATATGGAAGTGGAGCTTTGGTCCACACTGATGTGCTCCACATACCTCGGAATGTGCTTCTTGGAAAGCTTGCAGTGCTTCATTTTCCCCTAAGCATCGCAAGAGTATCCCCTCGAATGATCTTCTATATACAGTATCTTTGTAATAAATGAAGCGAGGTGTAGGACGACGGATTTCATTCTCCTCCTCGAATTTTCTGGGAGTATCTCGTAGCTCAAGTAATCAATAGGTTGTCACCATTCTTCCTTCTCAGCTTCAGAAACAGCTACAAGATGTTCGAGTTCATTTTCTTTACTTTCACCCTCATTTAGTGGTGGTACTACCCATTTTTGGCAGATAGTAACTTGCGCTTGATCAGGCAGGGTTAACGATGAAGCTAAGGCAGCTAAAGTATCAGCCTTTTTTTTTCTTTCCTAGGTACATGTTGAATAATCACGTCACCAACCTATCCCATCAATTTTTTAGCATAACTATGATAAGGGCGTAGTTCAGGCTTCTTGACCTTGTAGCTACCTAAAAGCTGATTGACCACTAACTGGGAGTCACTAAAGACTTATAATTGCAACGGCTTCATATTGACAGCCATTTTAAGCCCAAGTATTAGTGCTTGATATTTAGCAAAATTGTTGGAGCAGAGTTGTATCAACGTAAAGGAGTAGAGCAGAACCTCCCCTTGAGGAGTGACAAATACTACGCCAGCACCAGCTTCTCCGCGATGTGCAGAACCATCAAAGTACATCTTCCATGGAGGTTGTACTTCAACGACCATTGCGTCTTCATCAGGTAATTCATCCGTTAGTTCCCAGTCATCAGGTATCGTATGATCTGCCAAGAAGTCTGCCAATGCTTGTCCTTTCACAGCCTTTTGAGGGATTACACAATCTCAAATTTTTGAAATTGGAGGTACCATCTCGCTAGTTGATCACTAAGAACAGGCTTTGACATCACGAACTTGATGGAATTTTCTTTAGAAATAAGACGAACAACATGAGTTTGAAAGTAGTGCTTCAACTTTTGAATTGAGAAGACTTGCGCCAAACACAACTTTTCAATTGGCAAATAATTCATCTCATTTGGTGTCATCATCCCGCTCAAGTAGTAAAGAGAGTTTTCTTTTCCCTCACTATTTTCTTGGGCCAACAGTGCTCCAACAGACCTTTCTTGCGCCGCAATGTATAGTATCAATATCTTTCCAGGTATAGGAGCTGTTAAAGCTGAAGGCTTAATCAACTAGGATTTAATGCTCTCAGAGGCATCGCTACACGCTTGGTCCCACTTGAAAGGGACACCTTTCTTCATAAGGCGACTGAATGGTTGGCATCTCCCAGATAGATTCGAGATGAATCTCCTAAGATAAGCTAGCTTTCCTTGAAGACTTTTCAATTCATGAATGTTCCGGGGCTCAGGCATTTTCAATTGCATCTACTTTGGATGATCAATGTCGATCCCTCGAAGCTGGACAATGAAACCAAGGAACTTTCCAGAAGTAACTCCAAAGGCACATTTCAACGGATTCATCCTAAGCTGGTAACTCTGAAGCAACTCAAACATCATTCTCAAGTCTTTCAAGTGGTCACTCTTATTTCTTGATTTTAACACCAAGTCATCAACATAGCATTCGACATTCTTGTGGAGAAGGTCATCAAAAATATTATGCATATCCCTTTGGTAAGTAGCACTAGCGTTCTTCAAGCCAAAAGGCATTACCTTGTAGCAATAAATACCCTTGGGGTGCAAAATGCAGTAAGCTCTTCATCTTTTGGTGCCATGCAAATTTGGTTATATCCCGACGAACCGTCCATGAAAGACATTGCCTCATAACTAATAGTAGCATCAATCATCAGCTCTAGGCTAGGAAGCAGGAATTCATTTTTGGGACACGCATTGTTGAGATCCCCGAGTAAACACACACTCGAATCTGGCCATTCTTCTTCCTTAAAAGGACAATACTTGAGACCCATGTTGGGTATTAACTTCACGAATAAAGCCAGCTTCGTTGAGTTTGTTAACCTCAGTTTCAATTAGGGGAACCAAGTCCGGCCTAAACCACCTTTGATCTTACTTAACAGGACGAGCACCATTCCTGACTGCAAGGTGATGGACTCCCACTTTGGGATCCAAGCCAGGCATCTCTTTATAACTCCAAGCAAAGACATCATATACTCCTTGAGTAACTCAATATAAGTGCTTTCTTCATCGTCTGCTAGTAAAGCACTTAGATAAGTGGGCCTTGGTTCTTCGTCGGTGCCAAGGTTTACTTCTTTCAAAGCGTCGACTGTTGTTTTTACTTCTTTCATCTTCTTGAGGGTCCCCATCGTTGAAGGATATGTGATAACACGGTGAAATATCCTCCAATTTTTCGTCATCCTCCATTAGAGATGAAACACCATGCTCATCTTGTGCAGTAACATGATATGAAGAACCCACACTTTCTTCGTCTTCATCACGTTCTTTAGTGTAAACCACAGTGTATGGCTTTACCTTAATTACCTCATCACACAAAACCATGAATTTTGTTTGTCGCCTCATTCTAGAAGGAACCAGACTTTAGAAATCCTTAGAGATCTTCTGGATCCTAGGCGAAATGGGTGTTCTTATATTTTGATAATTTCTCCGAAACTTGTACCCCTTCTTTAATGGACCCAATCTTTCAAATACAGAAGTCCTCACAGTTGATTTTTCAAGTCGATCAAAGACAGAAGGTCTGTTAGAAGCGGTAGATTCATCTTCTACAGTGATATAATTATTGCTTGCCCTTCTTATGGAGATGAGCACTAGTGAGGGTTGTTTATATCCCAAACCTTCATGTGGTTTCCTTGTAGTAGCTTCTAACGGGAGCTTCCCTAATTTTGACGGCTCATTGGGATTATACCCAGCTTTTGCAAATAGCCTGTAAGCATTAGGATCAAAGCCTTTATCTGTACGCTTTGTAGGGAGTGCCACATTCTGAGAAGGATTTTGGGACACAAACCCTCCAAGTAGCATTGAGGATAGCTTTACTGCCTCGATTCATTTGATCAGAAGATTTAATTCCTTTAGAATATTGGTTTGGAGATTGGATGATTTGCCCTCCTATTTCTTCTTTTTAGGGACATAGCGGAGCGCAGGAGTTACTTTCTTGCCGTGAGACACAATGTTCCCTTTATGAGATTTATTTGAGTTAGGATGTACCTCCTCAGCAATAACTTTAGTTTTGTCGGCAACCACCTCAACTCTCTTATTCGTGGACTCGTCATTCTTGCCATTCATGACATCATCAGTTTTTAGCTCCTTCACAATGTGGTTCTTCACGTAGAACTTTGCATCGGCGAAGTGTGACTCTCGATGAATGGCTCGTCATCTGCAATTATCTTCTTCTCGACTTCTCCCTCGTAGTACTTCAAACACGTATGGTAGGTAGATGGAACTACTTTATTCTCATGTATCCAAGGCCTTCCAAGCAAGATATTGTATGAAGTCTTTGCATTGGTCACATGTAACCATGCACTTGATTGCATATCTTCAATGGTGATCCCCAACCTGCTCGCGCCTATGGCTCTTTTCTCCCCTTGGTTGAATCCTTGAATCATCACACAACTTTCCAAGAGTTCGTTCATGGGAGTACCAAGTTCTTTCACAGTGCGAATTGACAAGATGTTCTCTGAGGATCCTCCATCAACCAAAATTCGATTTACCCTTTCATCGCGCATATAGTCGACCAGGTATAATGGGCGGTTATGAGGAATGTCACCTAGTAGAAGATCATCATTTGTGAACGTAACTGTTTCCTCACAAGCATTAACTTTTTGAGGAATGGACTCGATGAGCTTTTCTGAAGATGGTACCAACGGTAGGTCATCACTCTTTTCTTCCCCTTTATCAGCATTGCAACAAGAGGCCTCAATACCATCACGGAAAATCTTCATGCGGAACCAACATGGCAAGAAATCCTCCAAGGTCACTGGATGTCGTGGCTTTTGAGGGTGGTGTACCTTCACTTTTGATTTCTTCAAACGCCTAACTAGATTCTGTTTCCTTAGTCATTTTACCATCATTTTCCTTGTTGGTTGTTCTTTTGATTCTTTTTGTGGGCTTCTTTTGCAGTACCTTCGACAAGTCACCAACGTCCAACCCTCATCATCATCAGGCTGATCAACTTCAACCTTGTTGTTCTCTAGTAATTCTTCATCTTTACTTTCTTTGAAACTACATAATTCATCTGGATTGAATGAGCCAAAGGTGATAGAGACTTGGTTCGTGCTTGCTTTCTCATCTTCAAGCACGATCTTCTTTTCACGAGCCAACTCCATAACTTTGTCCTTGAAGAACAAAGCACTTCTCCAGGGGTGGCTCACAAGTCGGCTTTTTCAATCCGCTGAGATGGAACGCTTTGGCAGCCTCCCTTTTTGCCTAACCCATTCATTCACTAGAATCCGAGTCGAGTTCGGAATCGCGCCTAAGGTGGCATGTAAGCAAACTAGCCCAATAGATTTGGACCTATTTATTTAACTCATATGTATTGGACTTATATAATTAATTCAATTATATTAGCCCATAATATTTATTTGGCCTAATATATCTTGCATTTAAAATATGATCCATGTTATTTTATTGGATTTAACTCCGATAAAATTTATATGCCTACAACAAGTTTTGTTAAAGAACAAATATATAAGGTAACTAAGCATAGATTAGATACGATTTAAGGTACAAAAAGAGCTCAAGGATGTCAAGTGTTAAACAGAGATTATGTAACTAGTTTTCCAGTTGAGGCCTAGATGACTCAAGCAAGAAGGTGGTTTGAGCTTTAGGTGCTCTTAAGGTGTGTCAATTTGGTTGTTCATTTTACATTTATTAGAAGAAAAAAAAAAAGGACTTAAATATATTTTTCTTAAAATGATGAGATAAACAAATTTATGTGATAGTACATTTGTGTAGTTTAAAATCTTTTAGCTATTAATTGCAAGTGATGCGATTATCTACATTTACTCTTACTTAAAATTGATTGATTATCCTTCAAAAATAAGAAACAATGCAAAAATTGTGATGTTTTTGAATTGATATACGTTTTACACTCTAATATATATGCAAGATTTAAATGTAATAACTTGATCATTATTTTATCCAAAATTCTTGAAACACCAATTAGTATATAATATTTGGTCTAGAAGCAGTAGTCACCATTAAAAAATGAAAGTCCCAAAAGCTTAAGAATGAAATTTAAAAGCAATGCTATTGAAAGAGCAATATTGCTCCTTTTGAATTTTCACGAAATTATAATATTATTATTAGTAATGGGTTAAGACTAAAAGCATTTATAATTTGTTTAGGTATGGAATTAGTAAAAATGCTTTCAGATCAAACGTTAAGTTGTGATGCCGCAAAAGAAAACGTTAAGTGGTAACAGTACTATACCCGTATGTTGGATTAGACTATCTAATTTTCGCTTTAAATTCGAAACATCAAAACCATTAATTATTTCAGTGAAGTATCCATTTTTAGAATCTATCTAGAGAATACTATAAATAAAAATTTATGTAAGCAAAAGTAAATAGAAGATAAAAATCATAGCTAAAAGCCTAAAATTTTCTTGCCATATGGTAATTATATTATATAATATAGGATGTAGTGTATAGAATTCTTTCTACTTGTATTTCTTTGTTTTTAATTATTTGGTCTAAATGTAATTAAATATTTAACGCATTGGATTTTTTTTAATTATAACGTAATACTTATCCAAGATATTAGAATATTGAAAAGTATAATAGTCACTCAAACTAATTCTTGTTCTTTTCAATAATCATGCAATACTTTTGAAAGTATTAATTGGTGAGATATATCTCACTTATTTCATACATTTGATTACAGAACTATTTTAGTCATATTAATTGATACTTTATTATAAAGTAATATAACTTCACTTATTTATCACTTATATGTACATATCTCTACTGTGCGTATATTTTATTTTATAATTATTTCCAAATTGGTGAGTAATAAGATGTTCCTTTCATTTGGAATTAAAAATGTTATCTTGTTTCTAAAGTATCAAACGTTATTTTAATTCGTATAAATTTTTTAAAATAAATTAATTTTTTTTAGTATAAAATTAATCAAATTTAACTTTAAGAAAATAAAACATGATAATAATTGTTTGGAATTGAGAAAGTAATTTTGCAAAAGAAAAATTTGCCCTTTTCACTTTTTTGGCCTCATTTTATGACTTAATTACGTATGGGTTAGAGAGTAAATTATACTTTTATCCCTAGTTCTTTATTATATTTTTGAAAAATAAATATTTTAATTATATTTCATTTTTTCTTCAAAATTTATAAGAAAAAACTAATTCTTATTTGAATTACATAGAAATTACCTTTCTATAGCCCACAATTTATGTGTTATTTATTCATTCCTATTTTTTTTATGCCAATGTTAATGACTGGATATAACTCTCTTCAATTATTCTTGGGAGGGAGTAGGTCTTGCTTCATATGTATTAACTAAAATCACGTTAATTTGGAAATATGACTTTGAACTATTTGATAAAACTGATGGTTAACATTTTGTTTGCCCCAAAAATTGGAAACAAATCAATTGAATTTTGAGCGTGGGAAACGATAAGTAAGTGACGAATTCGATTGAAGACAAATATATGATAAGATAGAGAGGATACAATATTTGAGAAAGATTATGATTGCAAGACTAGGTAGATCAATATATTGCCTTTGTATTTCTTGTTTACAGCCCTTTTTCTCCTTTTTTCCAACCCTTGAACCAGTGCCTCAACACACATATATATAGGAAAAAATCT